>VZTO01013907.1:105859-165283 GCA_013400615.1 Syrrhaptes paradoxus
AGTAAATGGCCTCAAGTTGTGCCAGGGGAGGTTTAGGCTGGATATTAGAAAAAATTTCTTCACGGCAAGAGCAATGGTTGGAACAGGCTGCCCAGGGAAGTGGTGGAGTCACCATCCCTGGAGGTGTTCAAGAACTGTGTAGATGTGGTGCTTAGGGACATTGTTTAGTGAGTTAGGTGGTGTGGGTTCACGGTTGGATTTGATGATCCTTGAGGTCTTTTCCAACCTTAATGATTCTATGATTCTGTGATAATGACTAGTGTTTACATTCATATGTAATTTGCATATACTTTACACTGTACTTCCACCCAGCTACCTGTGTGTAGAGAGGCCTTAATGTAAGCAAACATCAGGCCTACATTTGTAAGCCTGTTTGCTTCAAAGTTAATCATGTACTCTGCCTCTACATGGCTGAGAGAAAACTGTACAGGACTTAAGCAATATGAATGAAAGTTATAAAAAACATATATATTCTAATATATTTAATGTTGTTACCAAAGAAAGATTGAGAAGTACAGTCTTGATAGTTTCCTCAAGTTATTTGAGGTGCCGCAGGTTTTTATTTTAGGTGTATTGACTTTCAAATTATATTTATCTCCTTGTTTTCCCATTAACAGTTTAAAATTGGGGGAGTGCTGACAGTGGTGTTACAGAGAAAAATGTTGTATCAGTACACACACTAAATAGCAATGAGAATGGCTACTGATTTATGAACTTTTTCAAATGGCATATGCTGGCAGCAGGTAGTTTACCATCTTTTCCTAGACTTAGTCTTTGCCATTTATTTCTGTTTCAGATTGCTTGAAGAAGATATTCATTTGAGTAAGCAATTAGGTGCACAGAGTATTTGCATAAATGATGTAAACCAGTATTGAAAATATTCCTGAGTTCATAATTGAAAATTGTGTTAATGTGGAAAAGTTATAGGAACATTAACAAGCTGTGATTTGGGTACTGAAAAATGCAACACTCATGACTAGTAAGTCTTTAATTTCCCCTACTCTTCTAGTTAAACACTGCAGTTATCAGATAACTTGAATTTATTACAGCTTTTTTATGGGATTCCTGCATTAGGCTACAGCAAGTTAGAAAGTGCCAAAGAAAACTAATTGTACCGCATAAAGCAGCCATCAACCCTCTTCCTGAATTAACAGTTCCCACACGCTATGTTTGCAGTTATTCAAAGTGCATGAGCAAAAATAGCATGTCTGGATATGAACAGGTCATACTGCAGCTCGCCTTTTGATACTCTATTTACCAACACACACACATGCACACACGCTATATGAAGTCTTTTTTAACTCTTCCTTTTATGTTCCTTCTGTGATTTCTGGATCTCGGGTTCATACTTTTAACTCTGTACCACCGACTGTTTCATTGTTCCTGTCAGGCTTCTTTGTACTTTAAAAGTTCCCTATAAAAGATCTTTCTCCTCCTCCAGGCCAAAAACCTAATCTCTTTTGACCAATTTCTTTTACAATATACATGCTTCTGCCTACTCTTAGATATCTTTTATCTGTTTCTACGATCATTCATTATCAGCATGCAGCATGGTAAAGGTCTCTTCAGATCTGGCGGTGTTTGTCTAATGGAAATGTTTAATATAATTTTTGAAAGCCAAAGAGAAGTAGAACTATGCACATATTTTCAGGTTTATGTTCACTAGGCTTTTCTGCAGCAAGGGAATAAACTTGCTCTTTCCAGAACTAATTTTGTGGTGCATGGGACTACATTGCCTGACAAATATTAGAAATGATCCTTGACTGTTGTTGACCATACCAAACATTTTAAAATACGTTATCGAGTTAACTAGAATGCTACTAAAACTAAATGTGATTGAGGTCTGTCAGCAAGATCACCACATCAAAACGGCTCTCCCAAGTTGTTCTTATAAATGGAAAAGAAGAATATTTCTCATGCAACTGTGCCTTTATATTAATAGCATAGAGCTTGACCCCCACCTCAAACTAGGGTAAGGGTAAAGGTAATTGTACTTGTCCATTTATTTTGCAAAAATGAGCACACAACTATATTCAGTTAGCCTTCTTTCTGGAAACCACCCAGTCTAGTTATGTGAGGAAAAAAAACCCCACATATATATATATTCTGCTTCTTTGGCTCTGTTACTGTCTTGCAGTTTTTAGGACCCCAGTACGTTCATTACTACTAAAAAAGTAAGACTAACTGGAAACCCCGATCGTGTTTTGCTTCTTGACTGTGTCACAGTCAGGAATACTCTGTGTACTGCTTCTTCATGTGTCAGGAAAAATCAGTGTTCTTGGGTGTTTTGTTGTGGTTGGTTTTTTTGCAGGCAAGAGTCTCTAACAACAGGATCATCCTGTGTTCATCAAGTTAATCAGAATTCATTCCATCTAAACTAAGCTCATAACACTTTTTGCAGCTTGCAGGAGAACACTTTCACATGTCCTTTCACCATACATTGTCTCCCTATTTGCTGACTGCTGCACTGTGTATTACACGTGTACGTGGTCTTATACAGTAATCTTATCATTTTTCTACAAGACTTTTAATTTTTTCCAAGTAATGCCTTTCATAATCTATTTTCAATTGCAATGCTTAAGCCATTACCTGCTGCTTGTTCTGTCCCTCAGAAGAGATCATGTGCTCTCCTCTGGATGCTATTTTTAGAGTGCTCATTCCTTTAAGAGCCTCAGCAGGGAAGCATTTATCCTCTGAAATATCTTATAATATAGTTCTGAAGATCATGCTCATGATGGACAGTGTTTTACATGTAAATAACCAAGGCATACCTGTGGAATCTTTGTAGGATGCAATGATTTACAACATCTGAAGCACTGAGCGCGCTGCATACCACCACAGATTTGCAACCTGTTGAAGGAAACCTCAAAAAAAATGGCAAGATTGGAAAGATATAAAAGTTAGCCAGATGTGCCATGAAGAGACAGGATTGAGCTTCAGGCTATTTTTGGTAGATTGTTCAATGGAAAAGTGCTTCACAAATGTGAAAACAAATCTTTCTTTAGGCTCCTTGTTATTGTCATTTACAGATAGAAAAAGTGGAATTCAACCTAGTATGAAAACTTCATCTGTTTGCCAGTGTGTTTCATTCCTTTAATACGTGTTAGAGTTTTGCCCGTCCTGTTGGGTGAAACACAGGGCGCAGACACAGCTCTAAGAGCTGTGACACCTCAGTACGAGGGAGTAGTTTCCAGTTCTGTAGCATGCTACATTTTATGTCCCCAGAAAATATGTGTTGAGGATGTAGGTATTGTTGTTTTTTGGCATTGCCACAGGGTTCTCATATAATGAAATTGTCTGTTTCGGTCTTCCTGGGAAGATAAGGTTTACAAAACAGCGTGTGGAAAAAAGTATTTAGATTTTAGTGAATGTAATTGTGAAGTTTTCATTTTACAGTATACTTCTTCAGTCTTAGCTTAGCTTTTTAAGTTAACTTGATTAAAACTTGATTGAACTGGATTGAAAACTTGATTGAATAACTCAATTTAAAATTAACATAGTTTCTCAAGTGTGTGTTTTCTTGTACTCCTCCTGAAGTGACTGATATGGCATTTATGGGGTGGTCTATAAAATTTTAAATAAAATTATTCAACATATCTAAAAGCTACTAGTAGCAAAACTACTATGTTGCCAGTATGTTCTGCTCAGGAAGGGTATTCGTTCCCCCTGTTGCTTCCTTGTCTTGCACACGGTGATTATGCCAAGTATTGTTTAGCAAGAAATCAACTATCTTCAGCAGCTCCTTAGAAATCTTCTTAGCGACCATTTTTAAATTCTTGCTCATCTACACAGAAGCATCTCGTATACCCTGGGAATCTCTCAGTATCGTGTATGACCAAGTTGTTTTCAAAGTCAAAACTGCAGAGCTATTAAATATAGGGTTTTTCCCTAGATTTTTGGTTTTTTAGAAGTGGTATTTTGCATAGGCTGAGGGAAAGGAAAATACCCATGTTTAAGAAATGAAAAAAAAGCACTGTTGTTTTGTTATCACAGGAATAAAAAAAAACTATTGTCTTGTGACTGTCCTTAATAAGAAACCCCACCAACTTGAGGCTGTTAGTGCAAGAAACAAAATATAGAGAATGTACTGTTCTTGCTGAGTTGAAGCTTTTTCTGGTATTCAGTACAATTATGCTATAAACATGGATTTGCTTTCATTAAAATGAGAAAAAAAGTGATAGATGATCTGTTCTGTGGCACAGGGGAGCATCTAGATGAGTGATCTTTTTCTCCTTTCAAAATTCCTTAGTGATGTTAACACTCTGTAAGCTTTATTAGAGGACTCTTACTCTCAGAAGTCTGTTGTTCTTAAAGATCTTTATATTTGGCTTTTTATTCTTGAATTTCATCTTTTCTTTGTACCAGTTTCAGGAAATGAGAGATTTATATCTCACCCACGTAACAAACAGTTTGTCAGCTTCAACCACAATGTATGTGGGTAATTTCAGCTGAAGGAGGGAAGCCTGTAAGGAATATTTGTTTATGACTTTTTTTTCTTCCTTAGCATAAGCTACAAAGACTGATGGCATACAGTCCTCCAGAGGCCCTAACTATGCCCACAGCCTATCTGAAATAGACCTTACTGATCTTCCCTGATGTTCTGCAACAATACAGTAACTGTTCCAGTAATTCACTGGGTAGAGTCATTTAGCACGCTGCCTGGGTTCATTAATACTGAGCGGTGTAAACTACAAAGCAACTTCTGCCATGCCTTAGCCATGTACTGTACATTCTCTGTACTGTACACTGTCATTTTGGGAAAAATATTTTTTCACTCAGGCAATTGGTGTTTATATTTATGAAATACAAAGAAAGGGGGAAAGATCAGAAAAATTTCCTTTGCAACAGCTTCTTTTCTGACCTACATCAGTCCAGCATGCACTGCAGCGGTTGGGCTCTGCAGCTGCAGGCACTGGCCTCAGCTATGTGGAAAATGCCAGAAGCCATTAAGCCCTTCAATGAAGGAAGGGTCAGCTGAGATCACGTGTACAGGAGCAGAGAGGAGCCGAAACATGCAGATAGGGAGTGAGTGACAGGTCATGGGTGCTTGTGTTCTCTGCCCCCTAGAAAGTGGATACATTTCTATAACCTTGTATTGCACGACCTTGAAGAGGCTGCCATAGACACAAGGTATGTATTAGGTATGGCTGGAGTGGTACCCTCCCCGTTCATGCCACTCAGTTGCTCTGGGCACACACACCCTGTCTGGTGAACAGTGCAGGACATCATCCAATGGCACTGGATTTACATGCATGTGCAGTGCCAAAGGTTTCCATCACCCTTACAAGGACCCTGAGGCATCGCAGTATCTTGAGAAAAATGTCTTCCTCCACAGTTGGTGATAAATTAACACAATCATGTGCTAAAAGTGAGGCACAAGAAGTGCAGGGAAATGCAGTAATTTATCTCACTTTTTTTTTTTTGTAATGTTTTCTCGTTACTGGGCAGAGTGGAAAAACCACATTAAATATTAATTTATCTGCATGTGTCATTTCTAGTGCTTTATAAGTACCAGCACAGCATGAACATATATACAGCTCTATTTATCTCAGCTGATTTTCACTAATTTTCATCAGTCTTTGGAATTGTAAATACCTCTTTTTAAAAAAGAAGCTATATCCCCACACATGCACAAAAAATGTATTAGGTTGATCCGATACATTTGATAAGTTGTATGTACTTTGTCCCTGAAATAATATAATAAGCACCCTGTGCAAACACTGTTCGATTGCATAATGTGTCCATAATTTGTGCAAATTGGAATGAGATGGCTGAAGACCTGAATTTGTGCCCTTAGACATCACAAGTTGTTCATTAGTGGACTTACTAAGGTACAAAGCCCAAATCTGATGTGAGGTCAGATTTGACCTGTAAGGCATGTTTCTCATTTGTTTTCCAAAACATTCTGCCAGCGTAAATGATTGAATTCCGAGAGCTAAAATAAGAAGCAGGTTTTTATGTATTTTTTATGAGCTGATGAGAAGTCATTTCTGGCAAGGATGGTGATTTATATGGAGAAAAAAAGAACTGAGTCACATACAGTGAAATCAACATATTGGTTTAAAGGCAGAAATGTATTAAAAAAATTCAAAGGCACAGCCCTATAATAGCATCATTGGGTTTGTTCCTCCAGAAGGAAATTTTCCTGTAGTTCCTCAGCCGCCACCAGGTATTGCTGTGCCAGTTCTTTTAAACTGTGGTAACTTTTGTCCAGTCCAGTGAGTTTCATAGTGGAGCAGCTTTCTGGTTTTCAGGAACTGCTCAAGTGTATTAAATGTTCCCACTAGCTTTCCATGTCAGTGTTTTTCCTGCTTTAATTTAGAAACAGTGGTCTGGATTCTCAGTGGTAAATTATGTAAATCTATTTTTTAAATTTAAGGTATGTTAGTTGTTATTAGAAAAAGACTTGATTGCGTGTCACTTAAATTATGTAAATCTATTTTTGAAGATATCTTAAATAAAATGACAGTTGATACTTCCTAAAAATGGGAAAATCTAGGTCTTTTCCCAGTGCAAGTATCATTGTGTTATTTGACTCTTAAGTAGTTAAATCAGCTAGGGAAATTTACTGTTGCAGATCTGAACAAGGAGTTAATTTGACCTGTGCTGCCTTTGTGTGCCTAGTAGATGTTAAATCTTATGGTATGTTGTGGGTTTTTTCCACTTACATAATCACAGTAAGCTCTAACACATTGCATTAAAAGGTTTACTTCGTATCGTATTGTGCAATCTGTACACATCAGAGGTGTTAGAAAGGAGGTTGCATTGAAAAGTTGGGACTTGTTTATAACAGTGTTACAAGGCTATTAATTTTATAAACACCTCCAGAACTTGAAACACTGGGCTTCTGTTTATTACATATATGGATAAAAATCACATTTAAAGTACCATTAAAAGTGCATTCTACATCTTTTGTTTTTAAAATAAAAAGGCAAAAAAGGTCTTTCAATTACCTTCTTTTTAAGATGTTCCATGCTTAGATGCAAGTGTTGTGCATTCCACTGGAGAGGTGAATCACTGTTCTCCTGAAATAAAGTTTCTCTTTCTGGTAGGACGGGGTTTCGTGCAATAACCTGCTTGTTGCCCAAGTGCTAATATTTCTAATTTTGGATACCAAACTGGGGTTATTTTAATGGGAAAACTCTGTATCTGATGAGAGTCTGTTTTGTGAGAGGTGGTTCTAACAACCACACTGGAGTCTCAGACCATACGGCTGGCTGAACACCTCCAGAACTTGCACAGTGAGAAGCCAGAAGTTGAGTGGTTGGAGAAGACTTGTCACACTTGGGCCTTTCAAGGGATGGAGGGCTCATGGCCTTGCATGATTTAGTTTTTCACATTAGTGTTTCATGTTGTTCTCTTTTCCCTCTCATAAGAAGAGACAGCATGTGAAGAACTGGGCAGGATGTGAAAAAGGAAATTCTCTTCATATGCGAGTTCTAGATTTGCCTCTTAAGATCACTGGGCTTCTGTTCCAACACAAAAAAAATAAATGCAGTGAAAAATGTTTTTGTTATGTCAGCTAGCTAAAACACTGTGATTTCTGCCAATGCTATAGCTCCTCTGTAAGGAGTGTTCAGTAGGAAATTTATTTTCTCTATGAAGAATCACACAATACGCTAAAACTGAGAATGGCTGCCTGTGGGCAGATGCCTTCACACAGGCAGACTTAGATGTCATAGCCTCCACTGAGGCAATTGTCAAGTATTTTGCTGTTCCTTGCTGACAGTCTGATTTGTATTTTCCAACAGTGGGATGGCGTAGGACCTCTCCCAGACTGTGCAGAACCACCCAAAGGAATCCAGATGCTGTGGCACCCTTCAATAGTCAAACCCTACCTCACACTTCTTTCTGAGTGCTCAAATCCAGACACGCTGGAGGGGGCAGCAGGGGCACTGCAGAACTTGGCTGCTGGGAGTTGGAAGGTAGGAATATTAACCCGATATGTATTTCTTTCTCAGTTCAGAAAACCCCCTATGCATGACAGCAAAGTGGTGACATAAGTACATCTGAATGCTGCTGGTAGTGGAATAACCCTCAGCTTTCACAGAACTATCTGCAGTCAGATTTGAGATAGTATTTTAAGTCCTCTGAATGGATGAAGATGGTCATGCCATAGGAAAAGTCAGCCTACAGCAGGGAAGATTACGTTGGTCAAGTCAAGTATGAAAAATTGCCACTGAAAACTGATATCCAAATGAGGAAAAGCAGCATCTTTATGAATCCATGGTGACAGAGCCCTGAAAAATGAGCCAAAAATATCACCAGTGACAATCAAATGAAACCATATTGTTTTGTCACTGCAGAAACTGATTGACATTCTGTCTATTAAGAACACCAGGTGAGAGAATAGCAAGATATAAGTGATGTGACACCAACACAAGTAATCTCACCATCTACTTTTTTAAAAAATAAGAATTTTTTTAATATGTCAACAATATGATTAAGTATGCAAAATGAGTAAGGAAATGTTCAATCAAGGCACTCCATTCCAGCTAATCCTACTTTTCAATTATGATCAAAGCATCCATTTTCCCCTCTTGTATTATTTGCAGTGAATTGAGAAAAAATTAAGAGCCCATTTATTAGACTTTGAAAATACTTCTAAATTTAGAAAAATTGGTAAAATTCAAGATAACAGTTGAGTTCACTTTTTAGGGAAATTCCTTCATTGCCTTCCTGATGGTAAACTGGTTTGATTGGGTGAAAGTACTAACTGTCTAATTCTATTGTATATTCTAGTGGAAAGTATCCCTGCCCATGGCAGGGGGATTGGAACTGGGTAATCTTTAAGGTCCCTTCCAACCCAAATCATTCTATGATTCTGTGAATCTATAGTAAAGATAGTGCATTGATTTTAAGTTAGCTCTCAGTGCGAATTTTTCACATTTACTATGAAAATGTGAATGTATAGGCAAATACAGTTATCAAAGCTGCATCTCAGAAGGCATTCTGTTTTGTTTTAAGCATTTGGGCATTCATATATGATATGTAAATATCAATTTAATTAGGCATTAATTTTTAAATTTTAGCCATATATAAGTTGTGTTGGCACATTCAGTAGATCTTCAGAGGCATGTGATATTTTTGAGCACTGTGTTCTGCTAAACTTATAAAATGCCTTTGACTATTGCTTTCAGTGACATATGAAATAAGTAACAAAGTATCTGTCCAGTGATTTTTGTCCTATAAAGTGCTATGTGTATACTGCGTCTGAAAGTCATTATACTTTTACTATTTTCATATTGCAGACCCCATCAGATGGTGTAATGCTGGCACAGAAAAACAATAAATGTGTTTTATCCATCTGGGAATGGGTGTAGCCCTGGTCCGCATGAGAAAACTATGCATGCATATTTGCCAGGACTAATAGGAGTGCTGAAATCAAAGTGGTGCCCCTTTCTCCCGTTTCTAGTAAATCTGTGTACCTCTCATCCTTTAGTTGGCAGAAGTGTACAGGGAGAGGAAGGGAGGCTTCACAGAGCTTTTTGGCAAGTGCCGGGTTAGAAAAACTGATTTGAACTTAGATACTATCTGCACTGATACCATGGGAAAAGCTTAGTTGTTCTCGTGCTGCTCTATTTTTCTAAAGATTTTTCTAAAGATTCACCAATTCCATTACAAGTGATCTGCAGACATAGAATAAATATCCTTAATTTCACATGTCTTACTAGCCATTTCTGTGAGGGGAATAATCCTCTTTGGGGATTACATAAACGTTGATGTTTCCACCTTTTGACCTCTCTTTTCCACTGCTGCAGTCTTCTGGATATAAAATGAATTAAATAAAAGACAGAAAACTCTTAAAAGAAGAGATTATTCCTAAAGGAGATTTTCATTTTTTTAGTTCCTAAAATAAATTGTATAAAGAAAAGGAAAAGTTTGGGGGTTTTTTAACTTGAAATCTTTCAAAAAGAACTTTATGATAGACTGGAAGAGAAAAAAAAGAACAAACTGCATAAAAATAAATAATGTTGCTACTAATAGCAGTTGTGAGGTTTTTCCCAATTACCATTATTATAATGCCAGAAGAATCCTGTGATATATGAGGCAGCCAGAGCACCAGGCATGCTCACACACTTCTGAAGGTACAGTCTCATCTGGAAAAAAATGCAGTGCAGTTGATATACTTGCATAATTCTTTCCTAGCTGTTTTACCCTTTTTGATTCCTCTGGTATAAAGCTGTCCAATCCTCTTCGGTGACTAAGAGGTAGCACTTTTAACACAGGCAGTGCTTAACCAATGCCATTATGAAGGGAAAATGAGCAAATAAAAGGAAGCCTGAATAATTTTTTAAAAAATAAAAAATTGTGTATGGGATTTAAATAAATGTCTGCCATTAGAATTAACAGATGTTATGTGTCTAAATCCCTTAGACTGCTTTCAAAAATATCAAACACAAAGAGAATGCAGCAGTACGTAGCTTTAAGGATTAATAGCTGAGAGAGGCTGAAAGTTTTCATTGTTTCATTATTTCAGAGAATATAGTTTCTCATGGATACTTACACGTAAAATCAAGACATGCACATAATCTTAATCTGTAGGACATTTTTAGCACTGTTTCAGTCACAGGAATTTCTTCTAAAGCCAAATACTAACAAAAAATTAAAAAGTGGGACATATATTTGCATATAACTTTTCTATGTCAAGATGAAACTCTTGACCAAAGGCATGCCTTATATTACCCATCTGCAAAGTAAACTTTTTTTATAATGACTAATACAGTATTTCGTCTGTGCAATTAGTATTAGAACCAAGACAATCTGTAACAAAACAAAAAAAGGAACATATTGATGACATATATTAACAAGTCCAAATGAAAGTTTACCAATAAAATAGGATTCTGATCTATGGTGTGAGAAAATATATTTTCAATATAAAAAAATAACCTGCGATAGATCATCTCTGTGTATCTTTATATATTCTGGTTCTGAAGAGGAGATTGACAGCTTATATACAAAGCAGAACTCATTTTGGAAGAGGCTGTTTCAGGTGAATATGGAAGTTTGTTCATCTAGCTCTTCTGGGAGCAAGACATTGTTACATAGGGAGGATACTGGTGCTGGAATCTGAAGAAAGCAAACCCATAACCTACAAAGCTCTCTTTTTTGATGATGATTTGATGCATCTGTGCATAATATGAATGGCCTTTCTGGAATGATATATATGGAGACGTCAAAATATGTATGCTTTTGGGGGAGATTTGGCAAGTTAAAGTTTTCCACATCGCTGACAGGGTACCACTTTGTTTAAGGTCTGACTACTGCTTTGCGCAGTGGCCTGTGATACTAGCAGTTGGTCACACTGGTCACACTGCAGGCCCCCGTCCTCCTGAGGCTGATGGCCGCTAGCAGTACACGCTCTCAAGGCCGTGTGCCACCTGACAGCCGGCGAGTCAGGCTGTCAGCACTGTACATGCACACACCTACCCCCTGCTGCAGAACTCAGCTGATACCTGGGGCTGGGTGGGTTTCTGTTTGAGGGGAGTCATTGCTTCCCAAAATATTTTCTCCCATCAAATCATAGCCAGGGTAACTTCACTGCATCCTAAACTTCCTACAGGCAGAAGGAGGAACACATGAAAAGGATGGCCGTTGGTTTTGGTTTTGCTTTATTTTGTTGCCACTCCAACATATATTTTTTTCCCCGAAAGTTGACTTTTTCTAATTATACTTAATATGACTTTTAAATCTCCTTCGTGAACTAAAAATCTAGGCAAATACATTCCTCATCAAGCTTAGCTGGAATTTCCCCTGAGCAAATAAGGCTTGAGACATGCCTCTGGAAGCAGTGGAGCCTCTTAGTTCCTGTTAGGTTATCTGCTTTCATTGGGAGCTCTCTTACTTTTCTTTGCTACTTAATTTGCCAAGTTTGTGCACAAATAAAAATAGGAGGCTTGCTGACTCACTCCACTGTATTCTGAAGATACTTGTCTGCTTATTAAGAAATTTCTCTCTCTCTCTAACACTTTAAACCTGAAGTCCTTTCTGCAACCTCATATCATTATTTATTTTAGTACCTTGAATTAAAAAAATTACGAGGTATAAAATTACAAGGCTCATCCTGTAAAAGGAAATCTCCACAGATTTTTATATGTAGTCTGGCCATCAGTATTTTTCCTTAGATGGTGGGAATAAAAGTGGCAAGTTCTTTTTAGGTTTTACCTTGGTCAATAGGCTATTAATACATTTAATGTACTGAGCATGTAAAAAGTTATATGCAAAATGTCCTAGAGTTAATGATGTCAAGAATCCAAGGTTATGTCCCTTCTGAAAAAAATTTCCATCTTGGGAAGAAAGGAAATACTGGGATACCTGTATATTACTATGTCTATCTATGTGTATCAGAGAGCTAAAAATTTAGGCTGATGTTGATTTATCCGCCAGAGACATTTCTGCAATACCTGTTGCTGTGAATTCATAGAATCCCAGAAAGGCTGAGGTCAGAAGGTACCTGTGGATGTCATCTGGTCCAACTCCCTGCTCAAGCAGGGTCACCTAGAGCCAGTTGTTCAGGACCAAGTCTAGACGGTTTTTTTAATGTCTCCAGGGATGGAGACTCTACAACCTCTCTGGGCAAGCTGTGCCAGTGCTTGGTCACCTTCACAGTGAAAAAGCATTTCCTGAACTTCTCCAAACCTTCTGTGTTTCAGTTTGTTCTCATTACCTCTAGTTCTACGATATTATCTTTTTAATTACCTGCAGTTAAAAACACACTGTTGTCACCACAAGTAGGATTTCCTTAGTTTTGTCAGACTGTTAAAAATAATTTCTTCATTCACATGATTCTGTTTTGTTTTAAAAACACTATCATAACTTATATAGGTAATGCATATCTTTTAAAACTGGGAAACAACACCTACTGTGTTTCACTTGGAAATGTAGTGGCTTACATTAGAACGAGTAGCACACCTGCTCTTGGCCTTTGTTAGTCCCTCCTGTGTGCTCGGTCACCTGTCCCAGTTGCTTTTCAGGCTTTACGAACATCCCTCCTTTGCTTTAATGACAGGATGGCCAGCATCATTTTCCTAAGTGTCTGTTAGTTCCTTGCACTCCTTAACATCAGGAACAAGTGCTGCCCTGTTTAAGTCTTGCAATCGCATGAGGCCATAGCATTCTTGGATAGTTCTTTCTGTCTCATTTCCTTTCACTTTCATGTTTGATCATACTCAGGAGGAAATGGTAAGGCTCTTTGGTTAGACAACTGAATGTCCCTGCCCTTGATCCCCAAGAGGTACAATACCCATGTGAATGGGGTTTATGGGTCGTTGGCCTGATGTGTTGAGATAGCTAGATGAGATCTTCGTCTTTGTTCCTTAGGGAAGTAACTATATTTATTTTCTTAATTCCGTCCTAGAGAAATCTGAGTCTCATTGGAGCAAGAGCTCCATTAAGTAAATTATGAGATAAGGAAACTGAAAACATAAAAGGGACTGATTCAGCCACAAGGTCAGTGCATCTACTTCAAAGAGTAGTATGAAAAGAGTTTCAGGCTCCTTACCATCCAGACACTTGCAGATAATGAGTAATTATTGTCTAAAACAGCAGACATCTAGGTTATCAATCTTCCTCTTATCAAACAAGGACATATTGTGGATTCCTAGCCAGACCTCTCTGATGATCTAGTTATTTGCATATTAACTCTCTGGAGTTTCATTGGGCAGTTCCAGGAAGAAGTTTTTTGGATTACAGTAAAAAGGCTTACATTCATTTTCTCAAAAATATCAATATTGTTAATTCGTACTTGATAGGATAGAGAAGACCGCTTATAACACATCACCTAATCACCAAAGGCAAAACTTCTTAAATAACCAGTGCATTATTCTGCCAGGAATTCTTACCTGGGTGGAATCACCCCTATAGATGAGGCAGCATCAGTTAATACAGAGAAAACCACTGGCTGTATGGGAAGGAAGACAATATTCCTGGGACATAGATAACATTCAAGGAGCAAGACCTGCTGCTGCAAACACCCATATCACAGGCATCATGAGGAGATCAGCATGGACATTGGTTTGTGGAATGGGAGCACAGTAGCTCATGGTGAATTCACGCTCAAAGTAATTCCTTGCTAAGTCAGTTTGCTTCCCTTGAGATGTGTCGCTTTTGTCTCACAGCCTTTCCTATTTAATGATATTAGCTCCAATGTCTGGAAAAGTCATTGTAATGATTCTCAGATCATTTTGAATACACAGTACATACTGACACTGCAGAACCAAGAACAATGAGGTGCGAGGGCAGTGCCTTCTGAACTTTACCCTCCTCAAACTTTTAGAATATCTTCTTTTAACACCCTTTTAGTTTTCACCAATTATTTACATAACTGTATATCTTTACCCACCTGATGTTTTCCTTTCTCTTTAAGCTTGACTAAGGTCATGGAGCAAGAAGACAGTAACCAATTAATACTTCTCTCCTGTTCCAACACAAAGATGTTGAGAACTTGTGGCCTACCAGATGGAATAATTTCTGAGAACAAATCACTGCAGTCATGGAGCAGAAAGTCCCTGGAAAGTTCTTGCTCTCTTCAGAAACTGCAAAAAGATAACCAAGATTTCAGAGCCTTGCTCTCTGTCAGGTGGTGTGACTGCTCAGGGATCCCAGTAGAGTTATCTGAGTAAAGTAGATCTGTAATTTTCTAAGTGGAATGTAAAAATATTCTCTTTTTTTCCTGATGCATGTATTGCATTGAGTATGATAAGATAAAGAGGAATACTGATCTTTGATTACTTGTTGATCTTTGATTACTCAACAGTAATCTCAAACAGTGCAGTTCTCTTCTATGGTCTGTTGTTCTACTCCTATTAGTAGACAGCCCCTTTCTAAGCCTCTCCTAGCAAATTCTGAGTCTCTCTAATCTTCCTGGTTCTGTTGGTGATTTAGTTTGCTTTGTCATGCTTGCTGCCCTGATTTGGCTTTCATTTTGTAGTTTATGTCCCAGCAATTCCCTTTAATATTCAATATCTCAGTAGTCTTTGAGTCACAGTGTTGAACTGTACCAATACAATGCAAATTCTGGTCAAAACTGAAATATGTGCTGGTGACGTATTCCGGAGATACTCTGATATCATTGATGTCAATGGCAATGAAGTAAATCAATTCAAAATATAAGGTGTATGCAGTTGTTGGTAGTCCTTGGGGGGTTTTGTGTTGGAATTTTGGGGTGGGGGGGTTCATTTTCATTTTTTGCTGGAAATTCATCATTTTTAGTTTGCTCTCCTGTGGTGGTCCTTCATAGGAGAATAAAGAAAACCATATGAATCACTAAAAAGAGTGAAGTGGTTAAATCCTTTTATTTTTTTCTGAAAAAAATAAGTAAGTTTTATCTGGATTAATTACTCTTTTGTTGAGTTTCAGCCTAATGTAATCTTAATCCCTAGTGGAATTCAGCTCTGAAAGGGGTCCTTTATAATAATAACTGTGACAAATGGAAAAATAATTTTCCAGTTTACTGTATTTTTCTACTTGATTACTATGACAACAATAAAAAGGCAACTACTTACGAGAGTGTACATAGAGATGCACTAGATGCCTTCCAAAGTGATGTATAGTAGTTATGCCCCCCAAATTCAATTATCTGTAAAGAGTATTCATGCACAGATTGTGGCCCCTGTGCTTGTCTGATAATTTAGCCACAATATGATGCAACAATAATTATTTTATTTTATTTTTTGGCTCCTTGTTCCTTCTAAAGTGTTTGCTGCTCCCATAGGAGCCCTTTCTCTTTACAAACTGAACAGTTATTTGATCGTTGACACTGCCACTGATTTGTGGAGTAACAGGATGATTAAGTATATTGGCAGAGTGCCTCATCTATCTACTGATAGGCAACAAACCTTTTGTCTCCTTTCTTTTTTTATGATCTTTCATCTCTTTCATACTTCACTGAGCTCACATTAGCAATTGACCCGCAATGTGGAAATGCAGGCGCATTTCACGATGGCTTTAGGCAAACAAAAGGATCATCAGTATACGCAAGAGCAAATCAATTTTTCCATTCTCTGCAAGAATAAAATATCTGTTTTGGGGCATCTCAATTTGAGTGTTCCTGAAATCCGCACAGCGCAGCGTAATTGCTTGCAGAGACTCGTCCTAATTGGCAGCTTAAGGAAAGAGACACAGTTCTTACTACTTTCCACATGGAAAGTTCTCCGGAGACTGTTGAAACAATTAATAGACATTTCTATCTTTCTGCCCAAGGTGCATAACTTGAAAACGCAGATGAAATGATAGCAAATCACACATTGAGGAGTCTGTAAACTTTTCTCAAGGCAGATGGAATCGTCTGGAAAGAGAGCTGTGGGGGGAGGAATGCACAGGGGAGAGGAGAGGTTTCGTACACATTTTTCTCTCTTTCTCCCATTGTTTTATGGATGTGTGTGTGTATGTGTGTCTGTAAAGCATTATATCTGGATTTTTCCCCTATGAAAACTTTGGAGCTGTATTTTTTACTTTTGTGATCAAATTAATTGGTTCATTACAGATGCTGAAGGCTTGCATGCAATTTATTCAGTAAGGAGGTTTATATTTTCTCTTTTTTTTCATACTGAGTTATTTCAGTGTTTCTCCTACAAAGTCGTCTGTTCTCCCTAGAGTTAAAAAAACCCATTTCTTAATTTGTTTCTTTTAGACTTTTGTTTTGGAATGGATGATGACAATTCTACAAGAAGTCTGTTGTAAAGTGCTTGTGTTTTCTCTTGAGAGCTGACTAAAAAAAATCAAAAGAAAACTGTTTATTGAGGCTATGATATGGAGATTTTTATCATGTAGTGAATAATCTATGAGATCATTTTAGAATCTGTCTGGTATTGAATAGACACAAATAAGGTTTTTTTTTAAAAAAAAAACAAACACTCCCACTGATTCCCCATGGAATCCGTATTGGAGGTGCTAATCTGCAATGTACTTTGACAATGAACAACAGCCTGGGATAGACAGGGTACTGTCTGCTAGCTTGAACTCTCACCTCAGCCAGACAGGCTCACTCCTTTCTCAAAACTGTCTCACTGCTACCATGAACTACCACTCTGGTAGTCACCTTGTAGTGACAGCAGAGGCCTCCCCTGGGAGATGCGTAGAAGATACAGTGAAGGGAGTTTTTAAGTGCAAAGAGCTATTGCTTTGGGTACTCCCAGCTTCAGGTGGGAGTCTGTTTAACTGATAGGTAAATGCATATTTATTAAAACAGTAAGCTTAGAAAGATTAATGTGGTGTTTTCATAGCATCCTTTAAATTTAATATCCCATTAAAATTAAGTTAGAGGAAAGAAATTATTTTTCAGCAGATCCTTTCAGTTAAACTCACCGATCCCTAAGATGTGTTTTAGTTTTTTATCTGATGATCATCCTGTACGCTGGTTCTAGAGGAGAAACTGGAGGAGAGAGCATAGAATAAGATCAATCAAAAATCCTACTACTGCTTCTTCTCTCACCTAAGAGCTATTTGCTTTGCTGCAGAAAATTATGGCACATTTACATTTCAGAAATATTACACTACTGTGCTCAGTGATGCCAAGAACCCCGTGTCCCCTTTACCTGACTTGAAAGCTTATCGTAACCATTATCACTTTCATCTACAGCAAAGTCCAGCTATCTGGCTTTTGTTATGCATCGTTACTGCAGAGGAGAAATAATAAAACAATATTCTTTAAATGCTGGTTTCTTTTCCTTTATCCCATTTCCCCTGAATAACATCACCCAGAATGAATTTGCACTCCAGACAGTGCAACATTGAAACCATTGCCTGTCTCTGTATCTACTGGTCCTACCATAAAATATATTCTGAGTTTTGCTATTCAGGACACCTGTCCATGGTATAAACAGATGCTAGCTTTTAAAGTGAGCACGTCAGCTATGGTGAGTAGAGGCTGTATACAGAGGTTAAGCATGGTCTGCTGACAGTGAGTGTGCTTACCTTTTTTTAGTGCTTTATTTCATGGGATTTGTTTTTACTCTTTCTGTTTATGGAAGAACACTCTTGCGATATAACTGTTCTTTAACGTGTGATCTAACAGCTCTTTAAGGAAGGTGTGTCAAAAGAGAAGGGTATTCATGATCTGAAAATCCTAGGGCTTATCGTCCTAGTTTCCGAAATACTTGAAATATTTCAAAGGGTGAGGGCTTCCAGAACTTTGTCTTCATCTTCCAGGTATGATGGCAGGATAAGCATCCATGCCATTGCACTGAAAGGAGGGAGAAGCTCTGCTTCAATAAATTGCTTTCAACTATCAGTACAAGGAACATGAATGGGAACTTTATTAAAATTCCAGAGAAGAATTCAAAGTGTGGAAAGGAATATATGTCTAGTGGATGGCTTGTTTTGAAGTGGGCTGTGCTGAGAAGACCTACCTTCTGTGCATTCTGCAGGTGTCCCAACATCTGAAATTTGGCAATTCACACAGATGTTAAAATCACAAGGTCCGGTTTTGGTCTTGTTTACATTTTTTTCCAACTTGTGAAGCTAATAGTGGAGTGAAGAAGGCAATAGTATAGTTAATCTTTCATTCCTTCTGGTGCTGGGAATCCCAAGTTGTGCAGCACTGGATGAACCTCCTAGTCACAGCATGCTGCACAGATCCCATCCATGGAGAGATTCACTGGCGTGATAGTCTTTAGAGCATTTAGAGGATTTTCTTAGAAGTAAACAACTCGATTCATAATTTCTACTGTCAAACAAAAAGGATTCTCACATGAGAACATGCTGCTTCACTTAGTGATAAAGACAAGGGCATGCCAGTGGTGTCGTGACCAGCTGCCGAATGGGAGATGCCTACAGGCTTCTCCAATTCAATCAGCCACTGGTTTTATCCTGCGGCCACATGGCACATGCAGCATAGCATGACACAGGCCTGCGCTTCCCTCGGGTCAACTCTTACGTGAATAAGTTAGAACTCCTCCATATACAGTAGTCTTCCAGTTAGAACCACTACAGGTGCCAAAACAGGCATATAGATGTCCTTATTTTTCCTTGTGAACAAGTTGACAGTCACAAGAGAAATTACAACAGCATTTTCATTTCTTTAGACTGAATAGTTCTTATGGTAATAATAAAGAAATACTCAGACTTCTTGAACATGTTTTGTAATATATGTTTTGTCATATAAATTTTGTTGGTTTAGCAGTGAACAAGCATCATCAGGTGTTGCATAGGAAATGCTGATACAAAGCGAGTCATCTGCAGACTTGGGCTGTAAAAATGTAACCAGGTGTGCTAGGAGTAAAGTCAATTCATCACGTAATTTCTCTCCCACCATAAGAAATTAGTGCAGATTTCCAAATCAAGTGATTACCTGGCACCATGAATTTAATTATTTCCCCTTTTTTCAGTTTGCATCCACATGCTTCTGTTACCCCTTCCTCTGTATCTGTTATAATGTCAGATGCCTTGCTTTCTGTAGGGGATTTCTCACTTTCTTCTTCACGCTCTCCCATGTGTCTTTACAGTGGTCAGTGTATATCCGCGCTGCTGTCCGCAAAGAAAAAGGATTGCCAATCCTGGTGGAACTGCTTCGAATAGACAATGACCGGGTGGTATGCGCAGTTGCTACAGCTTTACGAAACATGGCCTTAGATGTCAGAAATAAGGAGTTAATAGGTATGTTCTTTACAAACAATCTGTGTGTTCTGTGGGCTTGGTTTCCCCCCCCCCCCAGTTTGCAGCAGAATGAGCACAATGAAAACAATTATTCTCACATTCCTAACACAATTTCTTTAATTCTTTCTCTAATGTGTCATATTGACGTTTTATGTGACAGCTTAATGCTATATTGCAAGGAATTGTTAAATTAATTAAACATCGTGCAGTGTTTCGTGATCTGTCATACTGTAATCTCCAGAAGTAAAGCAATGGCTTTGTTCTGCTTTAGCACTTCATTCCTAGGCTGGCAGTAGCACTCGCATCTTCCAGATCGACCTAAGCAGAGCAGCCCCTCCTGATCCTCAGATTATCTATTGCAAGTAATTTTGGGGTCAGGAAGTGACAAATCACAAAGATTTTAAGATGATTACAGGAGTTTCCTAGGCAGATTAGTAGCTCCAGCAAGAGAACTCGGAGGTGCTTGATTTACAAACGTATATGCAGTTAAGGAAGGAGACAATAATTTACGTAAATCATTGTTGCCCCTGAGTTCTGATGGTATGGTAAGCAAACATCTTGGGGTTTTGGAGTTCTTTCATTTTGATTAGGTTTTTGTTGGGATTTTTTAGCTGAAATTAATCTAAACACTGTGGATCGTTGAACTTTTACTTTCATGTTCTGTCTTTGAAAAACAATCACTTCCTCGGTTTTGAACTGTTTCAGCAGTCATGACAGAATTATTTCTACTAATGTACATTAAGAGCATATTTTTTAATTCCTTTTTGCTAACTTGTTAATTTGTTATCATTACAGCATACTTCTCCTCCTCTGCTTTTAATTACAGAATTCCACAAATAGACATTTTAATCATAATGCTTTTTTTTTTTTTTGGTATCCAGTGCTATCTCAGGGTTAATGCTTCATTACAGCAGTGCTCTGCAAGTTGTTGAAACAAGGCAATCACTCCCCTCACATATTATATGATCTAGACAGACTTCACTGATAAAACATTGTAAAGCAGATAGAAGTAGAGGTTGCTGGATAGTGTAAACCTGCTGTGATTGCCCAGGGATTGGACACAAGGCTGGTATTTCACCGGCAAGACCAGCCTGCTTGTTCAGCTTTTGCTTGTGTTGTAGTTGATAAAATTGACATGAAATTAGATTTGTTCAATGTATTGTGTTCAGCTTTCAGGAAGAAGGATGCTGCATGTGTGTTCTTAGTAGTTTTTTGTTTTCTAGGGATTTTAAAGTAGAATTTACTGCTGAAGCAAGTATACCAGGCCATCTAATCTGGATTAATAACAGACCTTTTTTTTTCTCTCTCATGATCCCACCTCTACATTCCATCTACAGCATGTTACAGTCTCTGTTATTTAACATCTTGTTCCTTTATTTGTGGGACTTCCTCTACAGGGTTCACAAACTGCATTCATGCTGAGTTATCTTCTCTAATCTCTTATCCCTACTTAATGACATGACAAAAACTCTTTACAGTTGAATTTACAGAGTATAAACATGGTTTGTAGTGCCATGAATTAGACTTTATATGGTTGCATTTTCTGTGCTCTGATTATTACTTTTTAATTGAAAGCTTTATTTCCTTCCCAAATCTGCAAATTGAATTTAGGAAAGTAAGGCTATACATGTGAAATTGAGCTGTCTTAATATGATGTGTCATTCAAAATACTTGGTAAATTAAGGATAATAAGCTTGCACACCCTCAACGTCTTAATATTTTATTAGATTTATTTATACTTCATAACCGCAACACAAATTTGCTGCAGTTTAAAATAAGTCCAAACATGCCAATAAGACAGGGAAGTTATGACTAGAATTCCTCAACCATTTCAGCTGTGATCTTTACATGTTCGTTCTTTGGCTTTCATCATTGGACTTCAAAGAAACAGTAATAATGGTCATTATTTCTCTTGTTCCTCAATATTTTTTAGCAAATAGAGCATATCATAGATCTGATTTTCAGCTGGAGTTGTCAAGATTACAGCTCATGTTGTAGGTAGCCCTTTTTTGTGAATATTACAGTTCCATGTGTCCTAAGATGCCTTAGCTATTGGTAAGGAAAGGAAGACTCAAAAGGTGCTCTTTGAGGTTAGTCACTCAAGCATATTCGTCTTTCTGCTTCCCAAAATTAAACCACACTCACACAAAGACATGGTAAACTTGGCCAACTTAGTACTGACACTAGCTAATCCAGCACCCAGTTTTCCCTCCTTGGGCATACTGCCCAGTTGCATTCCTGGTCCTGTTCAGACCACATTTGTTGTGTGCTTGCCTTTCAGGACCCTTGTCTGCATGAAATAATGCCCACTCTATGTTGCTTTCCAAGAGTGCACCCCATGGGAAGGTTTATCAGCCTTTTCTCTCTCCCAGCAGTTGTACAGCTGAGGGAGGTGGTGCTGTGGGTCTGAAGAGACCCCCTGCTGATACTGCCTATTTTGTTCTGGGGTTTTGGCAGTCTAAGCTGCACAACGCCTCTGTGTCTCTCTCATACCCCAGCATCTTCCTGCTTCTTTTCGCATGCTTCATAAGCATTTTGGGAGGTCTGCCTTCCTTGCCTTTCAACCAAGTGTGCTTGTTTTCCTTCCTTGAAGCAGGTTCTGTCTCTGCTGAGCTCCTCCATGGAGGTCCCCCCAGCCCTACCAGAGGCCTCTGAATTGGCCAAAAATTACAGGGTTTTTGCCTTTGATTATTCAGTTAGATTCAAAGATTCACTTTTGTCCTACAGCTCCCCCAAGAACTTTGTCAATGATGTCTGTGCTGTTATGTCATTCCCATGTTCCTTCCTTCTTCCTTTCTCTTTCTTTCTCCCTCTTTCAAAACAAGGGGAAAAACTAGAATAACAAACGCACCCTTCTGTGTCCCTCAGTGCTATGTAGGTGGCTTAACTTGAGGATATGGCATTATTCTCCTCCCCCAGCAATCTCATTTTTAGCTTGAGGATTACCTGCAGACCTGCTGCATCTGGCAGTGCTGTGGCAGTCTGCCAGTCAGGCCAGCGCTGGAGCTGTCCCACTGCCTTCCCTACAGTGAGCGCACTTACAGGCTTCTAGTCTCTAAAACCACACTTTGTTGGAGTGATGTCAAAAAATTACTAACTTAGGATAAGGGGTTTTTCTTTAAATAGAGGAAACTTGGATCAGCTGGGCAGGACAGAAAGGCTTAAAAATAAATCAGTCTCCTGTAAACAGCATCTTTGGAGGATAAATTGTTTCCTTGCAATCTGCTCCAGCAACCTTTGCTGGCTTTCTGATTCAAACACCTTCCACACAGTCCTCTGGGCTTCTAGGAAACTTTCTGAGGATCATCTGAGCCTACACTGTAGACCTGTGTCCTACTTTAGACAAACTCTTTTCCTCCCTAGAGTCTCCCAGCCAGAACTGTTCCAACAGCCTCCCTTCTTGCTAGTCCCTCTCCCCACTCTGCATGTGAGAGGGCTTTCCAAACCAAGATTCCCTGTTCAATCTTGGGGAACGAGCCAGCTTCATCTTTCTTTCAGCTGAAGCACAGCCAGCAGTTTTCCTCTCTGCTGCCATCCACGACCTCTTTAACAAAAGAAAAAATGAAACATACAGTTAATTGAAAACTCTGTGACTTGTTATTCTATCTACACAAGCAGATACAGACTGTCCCTGTCAGTGAAATTTTTATACAATGAATATCTGTGCCCAAAATGTGCATTTACATTGTTGTATATGCATGACATTTGGCTTTGATTTCAAATGACAATTATTGTGGCATTTTAAAGTGCAATAGATGGTCATTTAGAATAGTTAACCTGATTTTTCAATTTGCACTAGATAAGAAATTTATCATTATTCATGTACAGCAGAATATGTACAATGTAGGGTTTGCCATCTTGAAGTACAATTTGGAACTTGTATTAGTATTGCATTTCATACTCTTTAGTGATAAGTCCACAGGGTACAGGCTTTGGAGCGAATGCAGAACTGAAGGTAAAATTTACAAAATTTCAATTCACAGTTTTGTGCTTCAGGTCTTTCTGTCAGTTTTCCTTATCCTGACAGTGGTTTCTAATGCTATTCTGGGTCAATGTTGATTGAGAGAAGTATTGTACTAGTAATTCAAGAGTACCATTCTTCCTCATGGCTTCTTGACTTGTATTTATGTGGTTAAATAAAAGATGTTTTTAGAGACTGAAAGTAATCTGATCGCTCACCCTTGAAAAGAAAAGAGGGAAATTCCACGTAAAGGTTTTCATTGACTTCTTGGCGTCTGCAGAAGATATGTCCTCATGTATCTCTTCCCTTAAAATGTGTAGAGAATCAATGTGTCTGTTCCTCTAGATTCTAGGGAGTTTGATGGGATAAATGAAATGTTGAAATACTTAAGACATCTTTTTTGTGGCTGACACTGTAAAAGCATGATTCAGATAAATAAAGTTAGTGATACAATGTCTGCCGTGTTCACAAGACTTTGAATTAAGTCCTGAAGCAGGGCCTGTAGCAGGGGTCATTTTTTGATAATTGTTCCTGAGTTGGGGGCTACAAGGTACCAGTATTGAATTATTCTCAATTCACTGCTCATCTGTTAGTAATGCAATTATAAGATATGCACAAAATTCAAGTATAGCATATCAATTTGATTGTTACTTAATGTGTGTTGAAATCTGCTTAATCTTGCTAGATGTCTAAAAGTTCAATATCCAATATAATATACCTGTATTAGACTCCCTTATAGTTGACCAAGTAAGAGAGACTCCCAGAAAGTGATTTATTTTATCTAACATGCAATAAAATGGATCTCATCCTGTATTACTGTCTCACTATTGTTGAGTGATGAAAAAAATCTAAGGAATGTGTAAATTGCCACTGAGTGTATGCCTGGCCACCTCACGAGCAATGTGGATCTCTTTGTGTGCCTGAAATGACTGGTGTTTGTTTCAAATTTTATTGCTAAACTTGAGAAGGTTTGATTGAAATATATATCAGGAGTTCACAACTGTAATGAATTGTTAGACTCGCAGAATAATTCAGGTTGGAAGGAAGCTCAGGAGGTTGTTTTGCCCAGCCTTGCACTCAAAGCATGGTCAGCTATGTTGTTTGAAAGTGTGATATTGATTCACATTTGGAAAGATTTACTTTCAGCTGTTAGGCTAAAAACACATCAGAAACAAGTATTTGCATTCTCCCAGTGGAATGTGTCTCTTCTGGAGCATAACTAACTGCGTGGGGTTCTCTTGTCTAAGAACATGGCCGCATTTTTAAGACCCTAACTTTGTTTCAGTATGAGTAATAAATCCAGGTAAAAACACTGTTCAATTTTGTAGTTACAAAAACAGCAGCTATAAGAAATTCTAAATCCTAGTAATGTACATTGATAGAGAATGTGTGGATGGGTTGGGAGATGATTAAATCAAATATGCAGCGTTCATCGCACTAAGAGTGTATGCATGCAGTTTTATCTCCTTTTAAAATGTGAGCTCTTCTGAATTTCTCACACATACATCTGCAAGGATATCAGAGAGAAACGCTGAATTTTTTTATTGAATTTTTAATTTACTTATAAAGTAGCTTAGTCACTGAAATGTTAAATTGACATAAATTCACAATGCACAAGATGCCAGAAAGCATTCATCAGGAATCATAGATATTTGTTCAGAAGAAGGCAGACAGAATATATGCTGCAATTTGTTTAATTTGTGTCAGTTTTTATTGCACTTGTTGTGTTTAATAGTTGAATAAGAAAAGGCTGCCATCAAGAAGTTGATTTAGGAATTAGAAGATACGGTTATGCATTAATATCTGGTGCTCCTTACTCTGCATCAATGAAGAGAAAGATGTTAGTTAAGGTGGTAAATGCGTAATTAAGCTTTGATGTTTTATAACACTTATGTGGTGAAGTCCAGGCTCCCTGGTTTCTAATATTGTATTCATAAGTTAACTGAGAATTTAAACTGATATAAAATTTAAATGTTAAATATTTTTTCCATCAAAGTGCAAAAGCCACGTGTCAAGATTTTGGCTGTTCATGTGCCTTCCACCACTTTTGCACTGTCATTTGCTCCAGTTTATCTCAAATATATTTCTGCCAAGCAAACCAGGTAGTTATAGAGGTTAGGAAAGGTTTCCTTCCTCAGTCGTTACTTATTAAACAACGTTCACAAGATAAGGGATTTAGGGGGAAAACCACAATTGGTAAAACGGAATTCTCGTTTTTACTGTCAAAGTCAAGATCAAGCATTTTCAAGACTAGATTAAGTCTTTTACATCTAAACTTCCCTATTGCCTAGACGCAGCTGCCTGGATTTAGAGGGGTTTTCTCTGCTGTGAACCATCTGAAGAGATCTGGTCTTTCAACTAGCCAGGTGGGCTTCTGCTGTGGACAGTAGGCAGAAAACAGCACCTCTAGGTGTTCATCCCACTTACCTCTGTCGCCTGAAGTCTTGGATCTTAACAGTTGAATGGGTCCTGTGTGAGAACCTAGAGAAATAGCCAGAGACTCAGTAGCTAACTTTTTGGGTGACTGAAGATAAGCAAGTAGTATTCCATCAGAAGTTATTCTGATAATGCAGAATAGGTACTGTCCTGCTCCCTTTTAGTTAGCTTGGTAGACTTCGCAAAGGCAGTTAGTGAAAAAGCACTACATTTTTTCATTGTCACTCAAAACAACTGAAGTATCAGTATACACGCTCAGATCTAGGATAACAAATAATACCACATTCACAGATCTGTTTTTCATTGTATTGCCAATTCAAAGAATCACACAACATGTCGTCTCCATAAAATGAGGTCAAGATGCCTCACAATACTAACCACAGCCCAGCCCCAGGTCAGCTGTTCCCTGTAGTAGAATAAACTGTGAGGAAATGCCTGGAAATGCCTATGTTTCTATTTCAAATGCCACAGTCTTCAGTATTGCACCATGACAGCTTATCTAGATGACATCAGTAAGTTTAAATTATGTCATATCATGTTTTAAGGTTTATAAACCTTAAAGTCTTTATTATAAGTTTTTTAAGTTTGTATTCACATTCGGTATTACTTAAGACTAAATTTTGTGTGCAAGTAGTAGAAGTTGCAAAATCTTGTGGAGGTGGCCCAGGAAAGCCTAGATTAGATGTGACTGCCAAAAACACCACCACCTAAAAAACAACAAGCAGCCAGTGGATGTGCCTTTTCACTTCATTGCTGTGCATTTCACACGTAAGAAGGTGCCCCAACCTGCACCTTACATTTTGTTCAAGATAAGCAATTTCTATTTGTTTCTGCTTTTCTGTACAAGGTACAAAACAATTAAGCTGTAAGTGTATCCACTTCTCTCACTCAAAAGACTGACATTTCAAAAAATTAAATATTAATTTTCATCTCTGTTTCTTGGTATGTTCATGCTGAGAAGTTCTACTTATCCTTTGAAAAGTCAGAGTTCTGATCTAAAAAGTGCATGCAATTCAGTTGTATACTCCATAAAACATACAAAGGTAGAAATGCAAATGTCACAAACTGCCACAGTAATGTTAAAAGTACTTTTAAATCCATGAGGAATTATCCTAAATCTGCAAAGTGATTTTAAAAATCCAAGTTTAGTGACAGCCTTACATTAGCAGATAAGTATCAAAACAGATGTTTCCAGCTGGTTCTGTATCAGCTTCAATTCGTGGAACAGTGAGCTAGTTTTATTCTATGTAAGATGCAAAATAATGTTTTGTCCTGCAGTTCTTGTCAACTTAAGCAATTTTCAAATGATAGAAATTACATATATATGTAATTTTTTACTAAAAGCACTTTTGTTTGAAGGAACTAGAACACCTATTCATGACACATGTAAGTGAAAGAGAGTAGATCATGGCAAGTGAATTAGCATTCGATAGAGAAAAGTAAGTATTTCTTCTATTTCAGTGTCCTCAGTCTTATCTTCTGCATCTTTCAGAATGGTGGTTGCGTAAAAAGGAGGAATATTAAGGACAAAACCCAAACGCCCTTCACAAAGGTGACACTGATAGAAAACTTGGATTGCAGGGATCTAAAAGATTTATAAGCCCCTGCACAGGGGGGCTACGCTGACATGATATAGGCTAACACAGAATTAAAATACTTGGGAATATGCAACACAGATGTTTGTCATCATCCATTAGATAAATATTTGCACTGTAAAATGTTTCATCTTTCCAAGATAAAAATGTGACAAAGGTAAAAGATATCAGAGAGTCGGTGTTCAAAGAATGCAGGATTAGGAAACAGTACGGATATCTGGATTCTTACAACTGGTATTCTAACTAAATCTCAATGCAATTAAATGTAATTTAGTTTTTCTTTACATTCCTAGCCATTAGGTGCTTACACAGTGTTGCTGGTTGTTAGCAGTTGCCCCAGTATATGCAGAGGTGATTGGATTTCTCTGTGGGGTTATAGGCATTCTGTCCCAAAATACAGGTGATCCTTGTGCTGGTTTAGTCATTGACAATTATAAAAAGGGAACTCAGTCTCATACTTGTTGGTTTCTGCCTGGCATCTTCAGATGCCACTGTTTTCTTACCGAATAATTGTTCTCTAAGAAGTATTTTGATGTGGCATTTGCTTCTAAGTCATACGCTAGTTGTTTCCATCATTTATTATGGATTTTAATGTTAAAGGCTCTTGTTTCAGATAACGTTATTAAAACTTCAAATACCTTTTTGATTACAGAAAGCAGAATAATGGTCTTTTGTGGCACCCTTTACAAATGAATTCTTGCATTTCTTCATGAGTATTGTACTTCTAGGTGCGTGTAGTATCTCTAAAAAGGCTACTGTCCAAGTCCGACTGGAAGCGCTGTCACTATGTGTTAGCTTTGTGCTCATTTCTGGGGTTCTTCTTTTGGAAACTAGTTGAATAGGTCTCAGACAAAATCAGCTTGCGCCCTTATTTAACAAGAAATTTAAAAAAAAATTCCAAATCTGCTGTTTCATGCTTAAAACTGCTGGAATTGAATAGCAGCAGTTTTGTAATACACAGTTACAAAATTTTAAAAGGGTAACATTCTCATCATCTGAGATAAGTGAGGAAATAATCAATTTGCTGAGGGGCCTTATTATCATAATTCCATAAGGTAAGTCTGTGATTGTAGTACTTAATATCTCAATGGGCTCAATTAAACAAACGTAAATCTAGTTTTCCTCCCAAGGAAAGCTTAGAGAACCCTTAGAATCAGCTTCAAAGCCCCATTGATCTGTCTATGGGATGTCTATGAAATTATTTGAAATCTGGTATTACTGATGCAGTCTTTAGTATTATTGTTTTTCATTTTCCTTTTGCTTCCTCTTGTGGCTGTGTTATGCAAGTGATTGTGCAAATGTGAAAAAAGATACAATTACTACCTCCTAGAGCTAGCAATTTTATATATGTATAATACTTTATAATGATAGATCATACTTCAGGAGTTGATCTAAGAACGCATTTGTATGCATTACTGCTTAAATCCATACTTTTTGTATAGAAATGTTATGTGCGTAGTGCAAATTAAAACATCAGGTTAAGACAAAAGAATACAGCACTTTGTTACAACTTATAATTGGTGGCATTAGTTAGTTGAATATTTTAGATATAATCCCTCCTGTACTCCAGAATGAAGATTTTGAACAAACTTGATCAGAGAAACACCTCCAAAGAGATCTTTTTGAGAATTTTACATAGATTGTGGAACCCTGCCCTACAGAAGAAATGGAAATAAAATCTACCTTGTTGCTGGTGCTTTATGAACCCTGATCAATGTGCAGGGAAGAAATCACCAATAAAATTCAAAAGTTACTTGTCTTTGTGGGCAGTCTTAATTGTTAAGTAATTGCTAACAGTCTGGGATACATATACTGTGAAATTTATATGGGTACTATATGATGTTGTGCTAGTTTACCTCTTTCTCATCCATGTAAGCCTAGATAATTAACTGGGTAACTTCAGAAAATGCATTCTAAAAATAAACTCACTTTCTAAGTTTGTAGGGAAGGCTTCAGTCTGCCAGTGCAACCAAAGACACAGTTTGGTCTTACTGAATACTTTGGGCCTGAAAGGGATATCTAGAGGTCAGCTAGTCCAACCTCATGCTCAAGGGATGACCAGTAAGAGCAGGTTGATCAGGATCTTGTCCAGTTGATGAAAGGATGGAGATTCCTCAACCTCCCCAGGCAACCTGTTGCATTGTTTACCACCCTCATAGTAAAAATTATCTTCCTTTTATCAGTTGGAATTTTCTGTGTTCCAAGTTGGGGGTTTTGCCTCTTTTCTGTGGAACTCTTGAGATGAGCCTGAGTCCGTCTTCTCTATACCATCCCTTTCAGTGGTTGTAGACAACAATAAGATGTCCTTAACCTTCTCTTAAGGCTCGGAAAATGCAGTTCTTGTACGCCATGTGTTCCAGCCCCCTGACTGTCCTTCTGGTGTTCCACTGGACTACTTCCAATATTGCGATGTCTTTCTTTTACCTACGAAAATTGGATGCAATACTTTAGGTGCAGTCTAGAGGCAGAATCATCTGAGTCTAGAGGAAGAATAATTTCTATGATTGGTTGGCTAGATATCTAATACAGCCTGGAGTGTGGTGGGCTGCAAGGGCACTTTGGGGGACTCATGCTCAACTTGTCCACCAGCACCCCTAGGTTTTGGAGTTTTTTTGAAAACCAGCTTTCCAACTAGTTGACCCCCAGCCTGTGCTGGTGCAGGGGTTTATTTCATCTTGGGTGCAAGACTTCACATTTGCCTTTGTTGAACTTTGAGGTTCCTGTCCAGCTGTCCATCTCAACACCAGCCCAGCCCTCCAGTATATTGACTGCTCCTCCTGACATCATATTGTCCAGTCTTCCAGAGAATGCTCGTCATTCAGGTTGTTAATGCAGATGTTAAACAGTATTTCCCCTATTGTCACCACCTGTGGGACACCACTAGTAACCACCTGCCAGTTGGATTTTATACTGGCAACCACCACCTTTTAGGCCAGCAGTTCAGCCAGTTTTCCACCCACCATATCATCTACTTATCTGGTCAAAATCTCAGTAAGGATGCTATCATGAGTAAGAAGTGGGTAACCTGACATACTTTTTTATTTCAACCCATGCAAAATAAACTCTGTAATTCCTAAATCAGAAGAGGATAAACACGACTGAAATGTGTTTAACCTCAGTGACATCATCGCATATACTTAAGTTGCTTCAGGACAAGTTTCACCGAATTTTAAAAAACTGTTTCAGTGTGACAGTGTGTAATGACCAGGGTCAAATCACCTTATTGTGGAATCAAGGCCATAATAGGTTAATTGGCACTAAATGCACTTAGACACAGAAGGGTGCTTTATTTACCAGAGAAGGAATTATAATAATAGCTCAAAATGTTGTGTTTTAGAAAGGCACTGTACTTGCAGATTTTAAAAGGGAAATAGTGTGTAATGTCTAACTTTGTCTTTGGAAGTGATTACTTTAAAATCAGTGGAAATAAATGTAGTTTCTGTAGTGTTCAGTAGTGATGCCTTTTGTTAAACTAATCTTAGTAATCACGTGATAAATAATTCAATTATATAGCAACATCATTAATTTTGAATTATTGAAGATACATGGAAAAAATTGGTCATTGTAAGAAATGTAATCACAAACACCCTTAGATCCAAAGGTCTTTCATTCTATCTTTTATTGTATCTTTCATTCTCTCTTTTATTGTATCTTTTTTGAACTTCACCTCTGTATATCATCTGCAAAATTATCCCCATATTAAATTGACATAGTGTCTTTGACTTAATCTTTATATATATGAATATATTCACACAAAAATACATGTGTGCCTGTATGTATGTAGGTTTTAATCTGACCTTTTACCTGCACCAAAGAGGAAGGGAAGGTGTGCTGAGGAGTACACATGCATATAGAAAGGTACTCCATTCATTTAAAAAACACACATTATGGCATAGAATTGCAACAACCAGAATAAAACCTTGTAGCTGTCAGCTTGATCTTATTCTCATGTAAGCTAAAAGGGATTTTTCTGTCAAATTCCTCAGAAGCAGGATTCAACTCATAGTAACAAAGCAGAATTATTAAGGTAGAGTGAGTAGGCTGCATAGGTGCTAATCATCATCATCATCATCAATGTCAAAAAATGGTGAGGTCTACTTTTAATCAATTAGTTAAACATGAAATCAGGGAAAGTGAAAGTGCAACTGGTTTTTACCATGTTAATAACATCTGGGTAAAATTTTTAGGTGCTTGATGGTGAATTAAGAACTGAATTTCTATTTTCCAGTATGATATGGGCTCTAAGCAGACTGTTTTAAAGGGACTAATAGTTTATTCTGAAAAATAGAGTTGGATGCCAGTTAATTCACTTTGGTCCTTTGAAAATGTACTTTCCCCACTATGTGTATTTAGTAGAAATAAATTCATGTTAAACATATATAAAACAGTTCCTTTTTTAATACTGGAATTTCTGTTTTCATGATTAAATTACATGTTCTCAGTTGATTGAGTTACCATGTTTAGGAAATTACAGTTCCCTCACCTAAGGCATGGTAACTCACCCTGAGGCAGTCAGTGGCAGAAGATACTCCTGCTCCTAGGCTCCCTCCAGCCTCTCATTAACACATCATGTCTAGAGTCAAACCACTTGTGTGAGTCAGCACTGTCTGACTTACTGGTCAAAATAAGCTGGGCAAGCAAAAAAATTACTCTTGCCTTTTACAGACAAAATTGTTAAACAGAACAAACTCAAACAAGTCACATGAGCAGGTGACCTGAGGGGCGGAGAACTCTGACTTGGTGCAATAGTGCTCATGAGGCTCAAAATGTGGTCCTTATCTGATAAATTTTCACGCTTGCCTACTGGATGTCTGCCCACCCTCTGAAAGTTGTTTTATTTTGTTAGAATCCAACTACCGTGAGTCCTACCATAGTTATTATTGCAGCATAGTAAAGTGTTACATTACTACAAACCCTCCCTCCTCTTTCCTCTCCCCTAAGAAGAAATGTTTTGGTAATTCCTTCATGTCTTTACTAGAAAATTAGAATAACAAAACAGATAAGCTGCATTCGTCAGCCAGACAAAAGCGGGCTACTTTGGAATATGATGATATCAGGTAGGCTGGCAAGCCAGCATGTATAATTTCCCTATATAGGTATTAAATCTTCAGCAGTTAAAGGTGTTATCCTCTGTTGTACAATACTGTGCTGCAATGTCTAAATCAAGCCCCAAAAAAAAGGGCATGTCTCCTTCTCTCTTGTGAGTCGCTAACAATCAGAGATACCAAGTACACCACGAGCAAAGCCTTTGAGACGAGGGTTCTGAGGATGGATTTTTGTGCATTATCCACTGTAGTTAAATCCATTCTTCTGCCTTGGGATTGAATATGTATGTGCTTTATACTGAAGAGCTCAGCCTCTTCCTAGGAGACTGAAATTCATCTCATACACTTGTAGCCCTATTTAAGCATCTTTCATTCACTGGGACTTTTCTGATAAACTGTTCTCAGCTTACAGAAACTTCAAAGCTGAGGAAAAGTTATTAAAAAGAGAAGAAAAAGCTGCACCTTTAGTTCATGCTTCAGACAAGACGAAAATTGATTGAGTCAGAGATTAGCTTGGTTGTAATCATTTCCACATTCTCATGGAACTCAAATGTTGTCTCTTTCATTACCCTTTTTATTCTAAAATCTATTTAAAACTTAAGAGAGCAGTAACTATTAGCCTGGCAGTATTAATAAGATGCTGCAATTAGGAGCCCTGTGGCTAGAGATTTGTTGTGGAGTTGCCACTGAAGTAAACGAAGTAAGAGAACCAAATGGTTTAGAAAGCAAATACAACAAAATCACATCCAGAAGTTGGAAGAGTTAATTTATTCTCTAGGCTTGTTCAGTCATTCTTGAGGAGGAAAACCGTTAAGTCTTAGATGGCTTCTTGAGTTGGTCTTTGGCCCGTCTTGCCTTGGTTTCCTTAGCTGTGAGTGAATAATCACATGTTTCTTTGTCATTGTCAGGGACAATTGATGTGCAGAAAATGCCTAGACATCATCAGCTAAAAGGCATTATAAAAAGCACATCATTATTACAAATTTGATGGAAGTACTTTCAGAAGCAGTGGTACTAATTTGAAAGTTAGGATGACATGAGCTTTCTTTATTACCAGTCCTGGCGCACAGCCTAGATTATCTTGCAGCAGGAATCCAGGAGAAAGCATCCACGGTGAGCTGTTTAGACACTAATCTTGCTGGAAAGGGCGGTATTGGCCCTTCAGTGTGTTTCAGGGTTTGTCTCACTGATGTCAAGACAAGTGAGGTCCACAAGCTTTCCTCCTTGAGACTTTCTGCTACAGGATATTTTCTTTTAACCACAAAATGCACAAATATTCCATATGTTATTGCTGTATTTGCATTTTAATAGGTGCAAAGTACCAATAAGTTCTGAAAAAGAACCCAACTCTAAAACCTTATGTAAGGGACCCCATGTTACTGCTGTCATGATTTTCAGTAGTCTGCTCTTCATTTCTGAGTTCTTTCTGTATTGTTCATCGTTCCTGCAGGCTGCATGTCTGCAAGGATAAAGGCTTAACATTGTGAGAGTAAACTGCAGCTCATCTAGCAGTGCATTTCTTCCAGGGACATGCTCTTATGCCTGCTTTTCTCACAAATTACAAAATGTTTAAAAACTAGCATCAACTTTTAACTGATGTAGCAAAAGAGAAGAAGCATAGGTTTTGAGATAGCTAAAACATGGATTCATTTAAAATCTTAATGTACTAGTGGTTTCTGTTGAAAAAAGATTTGGGTTTTAAAGGCATCTGCAGCTGCATAGTAGTATGTGCATGTACCATTACACAGAAACCATATCAATTTCCATTCCTGTTGTGTCAATGAATAAATATTTTCTGCTCTGTATTAGCTAATCTTTCCACTTACGTACTCTTGCTGCCTCCATCTCCCAGAGTGCATTCATATCAGAAAGAATGCAGTCCATTGTGTTCTTTATGTAGGCAAAATTCTGTCTAAAAATTGTACTGGGAGAAGAGACTAAACACACATGCACACATGAAGAGACACATTCATCATATATAATATTTCATTATGAACAGTAGCCTTTTTATCAGGAGAGCAGCAAAGGGAATATATGTGCCATCCAGTGTATTATGTCAACTATATCAGATATAATACAAGTATTTTTTAAACAGTCTTAGCCTATTGATATGCAGTTGTCTGTTGTGGTGTTTTTGCATTGGTTTTGTATTTGCTTTGGGCAGGGAGGTTGGACTAGACAAACTCCAGGTGTCCTTTCCAACCTCAGTTATCCTGATTGTAGATGTAATTATGAAATATACTTGATATTAATATAAATATTTTTTCATGTGTATCTAAACCTATTTCTGTGAATTACAAGGAGAGCATTATCAGACTCAGTCTCTGAAAGGAAAAGTAATTTCAGGACAAAGAGAATTTGAACATAAATGACAGATTTATCTACTTTAATTTGTTTTCAGAAGAAGATTTCATAGCTCAGAAGTGGGCCAGGTTCCAAGATATTCTCCAGGATGTTGTTTACTTTTAATATTTGAAATAAATATGTACTGAGGTTATATTTCAGAGATTTTCAAAGATGAGAATATGCATGTCAATAAATCTGGAAGCTAAGCAATATCCAATAGAATATCACATAATTGGTAAGAGTGTGCTTTATATTAATAACTTTTAAAGAATCTTTTCAGTATGGTTTGTCTGGTATAAATTTCATACAATGTGATTGCAAATGTTTTTGTATTGCTGATTGTATTAGACAAGGAGTTCATGTTTAAAGGAATGTGTGGATGCACGATATTGCTGTTAACTGCGTCTCACTGAAAAGCTGATTTGCTAATATTGACATGCTCTTTCCTTCCCTCATTTTTTTCACAAAATTTCCATATATCCAAGTGGTTTTTTTTGGAAGATTAGGGCTCTGATATTTAAGATCCATTGAGCTTAGTGATGCCATTTAAGTAGAGTATTTGGCATAATTATCAAAGGGAAGACCAGTGCCATTTGCTAGTGCACTGCATCAGATCTGTCACTGTCCTTCGGCTGCTTTACACTGGATTTCATAGACAGGAATTTTAATTGGGTGTTTCTGCTAAGTCAAATAAGCTGGGGAGCCAGCTTGTGCTGCAGAAATACCATGGCTAACAGGAGCAAAATCTTTTAATTTTCTCACATAGTGAATACTAATGTTTGCTTGAGACAAGTGATAAATGAAGCCTTACCTCACTGTTCCTGCTCAGCTTTATGAGAGCAAAAGCATGCCAAAAAATTATGGTTTCTTTTCTGACAATTATAAATATTTCTTGCGGCAGCTGGTTTTCTTCTTTTATTAGATAATTCATTGTTGGGTTTTGTTACGGGCTTGGACTTTGTGTTTGCGATACCGGGGTCACAGATTAGAGTTTGGGATCTAGGTAGGGGGTGGGGGCAGAGATAGGAGCTGGGAGTCAGGCTTATGGTTAGTGGCCAGAGTTAGGGTAAAGGTTTAACAAATGTGGTCTCACAGTCAATGTCCCATCAGCTGAATCCCCCTTACAGCCACAAATTCACTTTTGTGGGCCCAGACCTCTCACGCCCTTCGTGTACTCATGCGCTAGCCTCCTCCAGCACCTGCCTACTCACATGCTGAAGCTCAAGAACGCCCCAGGTCCCAAGCCCCTGCCAAGTCCCCCTGCCCAGCCCTGCCCTGCGCTGCCCAGCCTTTCCCCTGCCCTCCCCCAGCCTGCCTGCAAAGGCACTCCGGCACCTCCCAGTGCTGGCCTGCTGCCCTGGCCAGTGAGCGTTCACCTAACAAATGCCTGACTGCTGCCCTGGCCAGTCAGCTTCTGCCAGCTCAACTGCCCTCACAGCTGACACCCCAGCTCTGGCCTGTCACCCCGTCTCTGCCTCAGTGGCCCCTGGCTCACTTCCGGGGCCTCTGCCCACCTCTTGGGCTGTCCTGGTTTCGTCTGAGACAGAGTTAACTTTCTTCACAGTAGCTAGCATGAGGCTTTGTTTTGGATTTGTGCTGAGCAGAAGGCTGATCACACACTGATGTTTATAGTTGCTGCCAGGACAGTCAAGGACTTTCCAGCTCCTCTGCTGTGCCAGTGTCTGCAGGGGCAGGAGAAGCTGGGAGGGAGCACAGCCCCAGTTACTAGCCTAGGATTTGACCTCAGGTTTAGGATTGAGACCCAAATTGGCCAATGGTTTATTCCATATCATGCACGTCACGCCCAGTATAGAGATGGGGGTCTGTCCAGAAGTGCTTTGTCTGCTCTGGGTTGTCTCCCCTCTCTCAGGGTCATCTCAGTCTCTCGGATACTCAGGCTTTTGTCTCTTCCGAGATTGCAGTTTCGGGACTCTGCCTGCTCTGGGATCATCAGCCGGGAATGGGCTGAGCCTTGGTCATCGGGTGGTGAGCAGTATCACTATATTACTCATTTGTATGTTTTTATATAATGCTATTATTATTATTATTATTATTATTATTATTATTATTATTATTATTATTATCAGTATTATCAGTATTATCAGTATTATGATAAGTATTATTTTCAATTTTATTGGAGTTTAGTTATTAAATCGTACTTATCTTGACCCACAAGTCTCTTTTTGCTTTACCCCTTTAATTCTCTCCCGCATCCCTAGGAGGGGGGAGGACAAGCAAATGGTTGTTGTGGGTTTTGCTACCAGCCAGGGGTTCAAAACCATGACACGGGTGCAGGCACCTGCGAGCTGGGGTGAACGTGCAGGGCCAAGAAGTGGAGGGGTTGGGCTTATGTTTTGGGCATCTTCATAGGGGTTAAGGCAAGGGGGTTGGGCTTGCCTTTTGGGGTGAGAGCTTAGGCTTTGGGGTTAGAGAAGGGCTTTGGGTGAGGGTTGAGGGTTGTGCAAAGGACTTGTGGTAATCATTTAGGATGTGGGTTGGGGGACTGAGTTAGGAGTAGCAGTGAGGGCTAGGGTTAGGGTTAGGGACACCAATTTAAGGGTAGCGACCAGGGCAAGGTTTTAGGGTGGGGATAAGATAAAGGGTTTAGGTTTTGGTCTTTGGCTTTGCAATAGGGCTTGGTGTTAAAGATTAGAGGGTGCTGTGATAGTGGTTAGGGGTCAGGTTACAAGGGCTTAGTTTTAGTGGCCAGAGTTAGGGTAAGGACCTAAAAAAATGTCATCTCACATTCACTGTACCGACTACATTGCCATTGCTTTAATTGCCAAGAAAATTTTAAATAAATCAATGAATCAGCAGCATGCCCAAGCAGCGAAATGGGATGACAGCCTCCTGGGATGTGTTAGAAATGTTACCAGCAGGTCAATGGAGGTGATTGTTCCCCTCTGTTTAGCATTGGTGAGGCCACACCTGGAGCACACAGTCTAGTGCTGGGCTCTCCAGTGTAAGAGAGACATGGAGAGATATGGACGTACTGAAGAAAGTCCAGTGAAGGGCCTCAGGGATGATCATGGGGCTGGAGGATCTCTTCTGTGAGGAGTGGCTGAGAGAGCAGGGACTATTCAGCCTGGAGAAGAGAAGGCTCAGGGGCATCTTCCCCATGTGTCAAATGCCTAATGGGAGGGTGTAAAGAGGACAGAGCCTGACTCTTTTTGGTGATGCCCAGTGACAAGACAAGGAGTCATGGGCATTAACTGAAATACAGAAAATTCCATCTGGAGGTAAGAAAACACCAAGCTGACCCTGCTTTGAGCAGAGGGGTTGGACTAGATGATCACTAGAGGAACCTGGCAACCTCAAGTGTTCTGTGATTTATAAGGAAATTATTTGCATCGATTTTTGTTTCATTTTTGTTACCAGAAGTACCAAGGTCCATGATGGAGCATGGCTAAGCTAGACACTTCATTCATGCATGGTTGCACCTCAGTTTTATACACTTATCCCTTTGGGGAGCAGGAGCAGAGGTGGGCTAGTCTTTTCTAACATAGGGAACTTAGTCTTTTAGTTAATTGGTGAATTACCCTTTTAGTTTATGGCTGTCCTTGCATTTTATTCAAGATACAGGCTCTGAATTTCCTTTTCTTGAAATCCTGAGAAGTCTTCTCCAATTCTGAGAAAGAGAAAAAGCTCCTAGTCCAAGTTTACAGATTTTGCAGCATAAGCTGATAATCCAGCTCCATGTACAAAAAGAATGTGCAGTGGTGGTGTTGAGTTCAAATGGATGTCTGGAGGCAAGGTTTCTTTGAGGGCCACTGGAGAAAAGACTTGATAAGCTAATAGCCTGAAGATGCCACCTGGAGCTGCTACCTTGAAAGGAACAGCAGTAACATAACCCAAAAACAAGTCACATTGTGAACTCTTTGTCTCCCACCTCCCGAGGAAGCAGAAACAAAACTGTGCTCTGATGGAGGAGTCAGAACTAGAATTCATTTGTCACAATCTCTTTAATCACAGCTAATAATGAGCTGTACAACTAAAAGAGCAGAGGATGTTTTTTATGAGAAATGTAAAAACTAGTCATGTTGTAGTAGAAACAAAAGATAATCTCATATGCATTGGTTAAGGAAGGTTACCAGACGCATTTTTGCCCTTCTCATGAGATCACAAAGCTTATTTTAGCTCTGCACCATATCCTTGCTTACATACCTACTGTATTCAGGCCTTAAATTGTAGTAGCTTTAGATTAATTAAAATATAAAACTGCAATATAATTTGCTCTTTTCTGATGACTGGGTTACTGGGTTGCTAAGAACACAAAGCACTCGGTCGAGAACAGGAATTAAATTGAGTCAGAAAAGTAATATTATCTGCAAAATGGATTGTCCTCTAAAGAATACATAGTAAAACTGACTATCTGTCCACTTTCTGCATGACCAGTGTGAGAGGCCCCATTTCTAATAAAGGTGCCTGTAACTTCTTGACTACAGTAGACATTTGTATGGTCTGGTTTAGTTACACTGATGCATTAGCAGTTCAACAGTTACCATTTTTTCTGTTGCTATTTTTTCACTTGTTCTTTTTTTTTCCCCTTCTGTCCTTCTACCAAACATTGACATCTGTGAAGTTAGTGTAAGGTTTCACTGAGCCTTAGATACTAACCAAGATTTTGTTATTAAGTAGCAATTATTTTATTGTATGGTGCACAGTAAAGCAATGCAAAATACTGATATGTATACTCAGTATTGTTTTGCCATCATGCCCAGATTAATTAACTGCTCCATGTAGAGTTTTCATGGTGATGGCNCAGAGTTCACCTGCTGTTTGGTAGATCTAACATGCAACATGAGGAAAATAAATTGCTGTATTACTTGTTCCTCTCAGGAATAAAGTCACAGGATCTCGTAGACTGTGTGCTACTCAGGGTGCTCTTAAAGTGATATGTTTTATACATTATTTGAATTTCATAGCTCAGGATTATTCTAGGAAATAATCAAAGTGCTAATTTTAAGTAGAGGAAAATGCATACTATTAGTATGAGTATATGCAANCTTTGCTTTTTTGTTGTTGTTAGGTCAAATCTTTTCTAGCACTTAAAGCTTGATCTCCCATCCTCCCCCTGTAGTGCAGAGTGTAGTTTGTGTTCTGCCATGTCACAGGGAAGTAGCAAGGCTGCTGGGTACATATAAAATTTTCACTCTGACTCCACCCTGGTCTTTCAGAGCCCTCTGATCATTTAGAATAAGGCATGCGAAGCCAGGAAGCCAGCTGCTCTCTGGTAGATTCTTCTCTTCCCCAAGTCTGGAGAGAGGAGAAGACCTTTGGAAGACTTGTCCCGTTCTCCCTGTCTCTTCAGGAGTTGCAGATATCAGCCAACATTGCCGAGGTCTGAGAGAGACAAATTTGAAAGATCTAAGAAGTTATGGGCTTTTCCATAAACAGATCTCTGTCCAACCTGATTGCAAAAAGGAGATCAAGTCTAGTGTATCAAGTCTAATATGTGGACTCTCTGACTCTTGCCATGTGGGCAATTGCATCCCCATGGAGGTAAGAGAAGGAAATTCAGTGAGTGCATAGTCTCAAGAGTCCTCCCTCCGTGTTTGACTCAGATTTAGGTGAGCAGCTGTGATCAGGTTGAAAAAGCAACAATTCAGTGAAACTGAGCAAGCTCAAATGGATGTCTGGAGGCAAGGTTTCTTTGAGGGCCACTGGAGAAAAGACTTGATAAGCTAATAGCCTGAAGATGCCACCTGGAGCTGCTACCTTGAAAGGAACAGCAGTAACATAACCCAAAAACAAGTCACATTGTGAACTCTTTGACTCCCACCTCCCGAGGAAGCAGAAACAAAACTGTGCTGTGATAGATCTGTGCTCTGATGGAGGAGTCAGAACTAGAATTCATTTGTCACAATCTCTTTAATCACAGCTAATAATGAGCTGTACAACTAAAAGAGCAGAGGATGTTTTTTATGAGAAATGTAAAAACTAGTCATGTTGTAGTAGAAACAAAAGATAATCTCATATGCATTGGTTAAGGAAGGTTACCAGACGCATTTTTGCCCTTCTCATGAGATCACAAAGCTTATTTTAGCTCTGCACCATATCCTTGCTTACATACCTACTGTATTCAGGCCTTAAATTGTAGTAGCTTTAGATTAATTAAAATATAAAACTGCAATATAATTTGCTCTTTTCTGATGACTGGGTTACTGGGTTGCTAAGAACACAAAGCACTCGGTCGAGAACAGGAATTAAATTGAGTCAGAAAAGTAATATTATCTGCAAAATGGATTGTCCTCTAAAGAATACATAGTAAAACTGACTATCTGTCCACTTTCTGCATGACCAGTGTGAGAGGCCCCATTTCTAATAAAGGTGCCTGTAACTTCTTGACTACAGTAGACATTTGTATGGTCTGGTTTAGTTACACTGATGCATTAGCAGTTCAACAGTTACCATTTTTTCTGTTGCTATTTTTTCACTTGTTCTTTTTTTTTCCCCTTCTGTCCTTCTACCACTTTTTGACATCTGTGAAGTTAGTGTGAGGTTTCACTGAGCCTTAGATACTAACCAAGATTTTGTTATTAAGTAGCAATTATTTTATTGTATGGTGCACAGTAAAGCAATGCAAAATACTGATATGTATACTCAGTATTGTTTTGCCATCATGCCCAGATTAATTAACTGCTCCATGTAGAGTTTTCATGGTGATGGCTTAAGAAATGCTTGAACGTTAGAGTAATTAAGGAATATATGAACACTGCAGTATGACCTGGAGTGGTTTTCGTATTTGTTGTAAGAGTTGTTTTCACAAGACACTATCACTTTGCCAAGATTTATATTTATTGAGCTAACACATTTGCAGTTACGCATCTTATTTAATATTTTTTAAGAGAATATATCATGAGGATCTATATTGGTTTTTTTTCTCTTAATATTTTAAAGTACATTTCTAAACATAACATTTTTTGTATATTTCATCATAATATCATCATAACTGCTTATAAAAGCATGCAAAAATAACCAGTCTTTCAGACCATACAATGGGGACAAATTTGTTCATTAGTTTCAGGCAATATTATAGCACAAGTGAAGAAGAAAAATAGTAGCAAGTAAATAGCAATTGCTTCATGGACAGTTAAAGCAGGATAATGTCTAGTTGCAATTCACTCTGGCTACATCAGTCTCATGTCAGAATCTTGTTCTGTTTTGGACACAAAGTAAAAACCAAAGTAGAAAAGAAAAGCTATTTCTTTATTAAACCAGTGTAATACCTTCTGACATCGGTAGATAGGCTCATTAATTTCAGTGGGTGTTGGATCAGGGCATAGATCTTGAAGCCCAAACTTATTTTTCTGAAAATAGATTACATTCTTATTTCTTCATTATGGCCTAATTTAAAGTCCCTTGAATCAGACTATTAACAAAATGTTATCCTATCTCAGGAAATAATACAGATAAAACTAAAATTCCACTCAACTCTCACATAGCACTTTTCCTCTTCAAAGCACTTTAAAAACACTGATTAATCATAACATTAATTAAACTACTATTTTTTTTAAAATTCAGCTTTCCAAAAGCTCTGTTCTCTGCAGGGAGCAGGGAAGAGGATGGCAAGGGACTAAAACCAGCTCTGGTAATCAGAAAACTTAGCCTGCAGTAATTAAACTGAGGAATCACTTCCCTTTGCAAAATCTTTTTTACCTTGGGCTAGTGGAAAGATGATGAAAGTGAAGTCTAAATGAGAAATAAATCTGTTCGTGTGTAAAGGAGCTGATTAATTAGATATATTTGCACTACCTGGGTCAATTGGTAGGGTAACAACTCCTTTTCATGCCTTTTCCAGTTTGTATACCTGGCAGGGAATGTAAACAAAATGAATTAAAAAGAAATTAAGTGATTGCTCACACAACCTCCATCCATTCTGGATATAAAACCCAAGCATTCAAGATCAAATTCCTTGTATCAAAGAAAAATAAACCCTGGGTCTGTCATTTTTGTTCCCAGCCAACCTGCAAAAGCTATGACTACCAGGGAGACAGCCAAAGCCACCACCCAAATCTTTTTTTTCTGGCCAGGGGAAGGGGAACAACATAAGACCAGTAATATTTGTGGTTTTGTGGCAGTTTACCTGAAAAAATGCTGCTCCCTTTGCTGCTGAGGGTGGGAAATAGAAGGTTATTGATGGAGATTTTTGTCCTCCTGTGGACCCAGTAGCTGTTTGGCATATCAGGTCAACAGATAATTAGGCAGGTCAAGCTGGACTTGAACTGACTTGTTTTTATAGTCCCAGTGCAGGTCTCAGTTGACAAATCGCACTTACATCTCTTCCCAAAGTCATCTACCAAAACCAGGTTGCAAGTGAAAGAATGCACCCTGAGTGGGGCTGCCTGAGTTTAATAGTTGGTTTGCCTCTCTAGTGTGAGAGGGGATGGAGATTGCTCAGCTGATATATAGATTAACATTCAAAATAGAAGCCATCCACTATGCTGGCTGAGAGGTGCTGTTAAGAAACAGAAGCTCCATTTGGCCATGGTAACCATAAAGCCATTTATGTACTAGTTTTCTGACTCATCTTCTGCAAGCATCTCATTTCCCAAAGGAGAGAGAGTTTCTCCAGAAATCCACTTTTCTGTGGCAACATGCATCCCATGGCAATTGCCAAAAGGACACAAGCAAAGATGAAGGAGGCAGAGATGTATGGCGTGGTCTCAGTACACTGCTCTAGTTTTGGCATTAGCTCTGATGGAGCCAGCTGAAGTGCTTCTGCATGCAAAGTGTAGACATGGATCTAGCTTTTAAAGCATGAGTTGGATCAGATATACTGTATGAATTAGCAGCTTATGGCCAGGTAAAGAGCTCTGGAAGTTCTTTAATCTCCAGGTCTTAAGACAACTGCTAATATAAAGCCAGAATATCTGCAGTCTGGCTGTATGAGAGAAATGCAGAATATGAAGGTATTCCATTGAGAGAGGAGTAAAATCAGTATTAGGAGTAACAGTAGATGAAATAGATACCTGTCTATGGAATTGAGATATACAAGAGAGACAACAGAGCAGTACAAGAGCAATAGCTTTTAAACACACCAGGATTTTCAAGTCTAAAATCTATGCTTGTAAGCTAGCTAAAATTTCCTTTAGTTTGGAACATTAAAGGGCAGGAGCCTGGTGGGGTCATGGGCATGTAGGGGTGTGACAAAACCAGGATTTAAGTGAGCATCAAACTGAAGGTGTTTAAACCAATATGAGGAGAGAATGGAAAAGCTTGGCAGACAGGGCAGATGCAGAGATACACACTTAAATATGAGATGGGCAAGAGATGGTGAAGGTTAAGACCCAAAGGGTTGAGGGGGTACAACTCAAGGAAGAAAAAGTATCAGTTATGTAACAGAGGTAAGAGGGGGAAGCCCTGAGAAGATGAATTGAATGCAAGAAAAATGATCATCCAGAGGGAGGCAGAAATACATGAAATGTAAAAGTTATGTTTCTCGAAGCAGAGAAACTGAAGAAGGAAGGTGGCTGGGTTAAAATGCTGCTACAGGAAATAAAATGTAAGAAGGATTATGGATCTGAGAAAGCAATTTCCTGAAAGGCAGTGATTTCATTGCACCCAGTTGTGATTTTCCATAGCACGGTCAGGGTGAAAATACCAAAATGCTTCTCTTTTGTCTTTGTCCAATGCTACTAGCTTCTATACATACAGCTTTTATACCCCTGTTATGGCTATGCCCTTTGTCATTCATAGTTCTCCTCATGCTATACCTTTGTCTTGCAAAATATAGAATCATAGAACCAACATCTTTAATCTTTTTAAAAAGATAAGAACTTCTATATTGGTTACTTTTCTAGATATTTCATTCTTTCACAAGGAAATCTCAATTGACATTGCCAACACAGATACTGGTGGTTCATGTGCTTTGATCACTCTATGAAAGTTTGGGGTTTTCTTCCCTACAACTGTAAAAGGTGACTATTTCTGCTCCCTGTAGGGCTTTATACCCTACACTACCTATGGCTGATTTTATTCTTGATAAAAAAGATTTTAAAAAAGAAAACCGATGAATGGCACATCACATACAATGCAGCAGGAAAGATATTGTTCCTCTTTGTTGTGGTCCATACTGAATACCAATATTATATCTTGAAATCTTGCTGCCTATCAGAGGTGGTAGAAAAGTGAGAGGTATGTATCATTTTTCTGAGGAGAAGAAGGAATATGAGACCTCCACCTGATCTTTTGTTCCATCTCAGAAGCTGTCAGCAAAGTGTACCTGGGTGCTTGGGGGCACAGGAAGGCATATGTGTGTGTAATGTTTTTTACTCTTTCTGTCTTTTCCAAAAATAATTTATCTCTGCAGAGTCGTAAAATTTAAGTTCAAACATACCTCCAAGGAGGTGAAATTTGGCATTGTTTTCCAGTTCAAAGCACTTATTATCCCAACTTAATTGGCAGGCTAGGCTTAGTGTGAAGCAGCCAAAGCAGTGGATCCAGCCCACGAGTTTTGAGGTGCTCATGCAGACCAGTCTGAGTTAACTCATCACTCATTCCCTTACAAATGTTTGAACTGAGAGGATAATTTTTTGTATGGGGATAATCACAGTACTATAGTCAATTAACATTATGTAGTCAAATATCTTCATTTACTCTGAAGTGCCAGAGATTACAAATGTTTGTGCACATCCCTAACATAAGAAGTAAAAGGACTTGCGTACATAAAAAAATGTTTGGCCAAACATTGGGGGTGAGATTGAGGTGCCTAAAGATAAGCATTTAACATTAAAGACCATAGGGCATCCTGCCTGGTCTTCAGCTGCCTTTCCAGAAGGCTGGGTATCTTCCATGGGTCTACTAACTCTGTGCAGACATCTCAGGTGTCTAAGGGCATTTGAAACTGCATTAGCCCCTCTATGTTTGGACACATGAATTGCCCCCTACGTGCCTAAAAATTGGTTTTAGCTTTCCTTTTACACCTAAATCCCAAACTGATCCAAATCCTCTGTTCTTATGTGCTTTGGTTTTGTGCTTTTTGATCCTACTGCTCCATGTTTTTTCCGCTTTCCTCATCCAGTACTGCTTCATGCACAGTGGCCATGGGAACTTGAAACGGATCTATTGTGATGAGCAATGTGACAGACCATTAGGTAGCACTGGTCAGGCCACATGGGTTTGACAGTAGCCACTGCATTTGAGTTTTATAAATCTTCTCTGTCAACAGCTTAAGTCATGTCAAACCAGAAGTCACTAAACAAAGGGAAGAGAGAGTTGCCGTATGCAAACTGTTGTGACTTGCATTTCCTTCTCAGGCAACGTATGCCAGAGCTGGAGATGCTAGAGACTATATGTTATGGAGCAGGGTGGATAGCAAAGTGTGGCCCAGCGGTTGCTGTGGAAAGCCTGTATGGAGGCAGTTGTCATTCAGTGCTGAGCAAGGGAGCATTGGACTTCGGGGTGGCCGCTAACCCTTATTTCAGTTTGTGCTGCTCTGTCTTCTGGAATAGGAGTCCTCTATACATCAGGATTGCCATATCCAGTGGATTATTTCTTGTTCTTGATTCACGAGGAGTAGCCATCTACTCACATGGACAAGTGTCTCAGCCTCAGTACTGCAGCCTTTCTTGCCTTCAGAAATAACTTTATCTCCTTCTAGCTGCTGTCTGTGCTGCTGGCCCAACAGCTCTGGCATTACCCTGCTTCATCTTCTTGGGTTTGCTTCCTCCTCTGTCCCACAAAAAAACACACGTGTTTCATTCTAGGACCCAGTCTGACAGCATTTCCTACCTCTTAACCTATTTTGCTTTTAAAATTCAGGGCAGTTTTTCCCCCTCAAGTGTTTCAGTGGCAGAAGAGAATTTGCCCATGAAAACAGACCTTTAACCTCTTAAATCACGTGGGATTCACTGCTGCTCTCATGCCTGCAGAGTACCTGGTACTGTCTAGGCAGTCTGAGTTTAGAGTTTGATACACATTGTAGTAAGCATAATCATTTCTATGTAGGCTCTTACTCCCCCTCTTGCACCTCTGTATGTGCTAGAAGATTTCCAGTGTTCAGAGAAGGGAGAGGGTTCCTCTAGAACAGTGACACCTGGACCTTAGGGGCACTTTCAGGTGCTACACTAACGCCGAGTGATTATCAATTACACGTGAAAAACAACGGTATCTGAAAAGAGAAAGCATGGTGTAGAAGTCAACTGTTTATCAAATACAATAGTAGTATTTCTGCCACTGCTGTCATGTGATGAATACACTGTTTATTAGACTGTCCGTTGAATACACAGAGTCATGATCAAAATTTGTTCAATACGAATTAAGTAGACAGATTTGAAAGACAGATTGAAAGTAGTAATAAAAGCCCTCCTGATGATATTCTTTTCATAAAGACGGTGAAATACTGAAGTGAATGGTATCAAAAACACACAAGGATGATGAAAATGCACAAAAACATGTATGTCTGGAAATTAAAGTAGAGCACAAGTGTTAGAACCACGAGAACAAAATTCACATGTACTGTGATATATGAACACGGATAGTTCTGGAATAGGATACCTGTGGCATTACAACAAAATATGGTGGCATTTGGCTATTTTTATGTTATTGAGCTGGAAGATGTGAATTAATGGGTATCTTTGAGGGAAAAAAAAAATAGTGTGTAACTCTACCTCTAGGAAGGGGTTATTTGTTAATTAATATCTCTTTGAGGTTTCTTCTGTTTTGAATAGGTTAATTTTCCTAGTCTTATTCTCTCAAACCAGGAACCATGCCACAACTACTTAATGAATGTGCCAATGTGTCAAAGTCATTTTCCAGAGATCAGTGAAAATGGAAATTAAGTCAATGGGGTTACCCCAGCAGTGAATTTGTCTCAAGGCAGTAGTAGAGAAATATTTCTGGAAGTGGAACCTTATCTCTGATTATTTTGCTCCTGCTAAATCTACCAGAAGAATAGTTTGCTCTGCTGTTTTGCTCTGAAGGCAGAATCTTTCCTAGGACAGCTATTAGTTAAATCCTATGAAGGAAAAAATTATCTGAATTAAAGTAACAGATGCATGTACTAAGGTGCTAATGAGACTTGATCATGCAAAGAAAAAGGTGTTAAATCTGCATTGTTGAAATGCTTAGCAAGCAAATAATATCATCTTACAGTCAAAGACTTAGTATATGGTGATAGGTGAATCCTGCTTTCCATACAAAACAGTGATAAAAGTCTTATCTTAGAAAAATAACTTCAAAATGTACAGTGTCAGAAAAATGGTCTCCCAAACATCTACAGGACAATCCCTTTGCTGTGACACTGCCCCCAAATTATGGCTATTTAATGTCTTTCTTCGTGAGTGAGTGAAATGGAACCAATAAATATGATTTCTTTTTTCCTTGTCAAGCTGGTGGTTATACTTAATCATATTATGTAAATCCTCTTTAAAAGCATCAGATCAGTTTTGAGTCTTATAATGTGTAATGTTGCTCAAAAAAATCAATTTATTTGTACATCAAAGTAGTTCTGTATGAACCCTAACGAAAGCTAACAATGCTGTTTATTTTTAATATCATTCATCTGGACCCTCAGCAGTTCTCACTTCCTCAGCTCAGGGAGACTTCTTGAGCTGCAGGTTGAATTCCCCAGCCTTCCTACTGGTAGTGCTGGTAAAACTTTGCTGACATTACAAGACTCATTTCCATTGTATGTTTAAGTCTGCTTTCAGAAGAGGTTCTTAATGTCAAAAAAAAAATTCTAAATGCTGATTGTAACATACACTAATGCAAAACTGTGATCTGTGTTGGGCTGATGTAGCGGTAGCCATGCTTTCACTGACATTACTCAACATTTACACCACTCCAAACTGGAGTGGGATTTCTTCTGTAGTTAGTGCTAAAATCATGACTCTTCTCTCCTTCATGCTTATTGTAAAGCAGCAGGAAAATAACTGAGATAAGAGAAGTTAACTGGTACCTGAATTTTCTTCTCTAAATATAAACCATTAATTTATTAAGTACATATAGTTTCAGAAAATGCATTTGGAATGCAAGCAAGTTATTGTGGAATGTTTTCTACAGTATAAAGAATAGTCATTAACTTTTAAATTTCATTACTTTTCTCTGTATTGAAGCAAGTTCACTGCTTTTTCAATATAAGTCCTTATGTTTTGAATTAAATTAATGATGCCTTTTTTATGGTGAAGGCAGGGGGTTTTCTTATCCCAAACATATTTTCAAATAGCTAACAAAGCATTCAAAGTACTAAAACCACAGAAAATATGTTAACACTTACGCTTGTTAATAGATTTTAAGACCATGTAAACAGTGGCTGAGATAGACCCTACAGCCCAGCCATTCCCTTATCCTTCCAGCTAGTGTGCTGCCTTTTTCTGGTGAACCTCTGGAAGGACAATTTGAGCCATGATGCCTGGCTGTGCGGCTGGCTGCTTTACCTGCGTGTGTGAGCAACTCTGTTGGAGGCAACAGTTCTGGTTTCTGCTGCACCTCAGGGGCAGGGCAGGGAGGAGGAAGCAGCACCTGGCAGAACAAGGGGGCTGTTGTTGTCATTACAGGTTCTTGTAGGGGGGGTCTCCAAACTGGACACCAGCTTGCACAGCTGCTACAGGTGCGATGCAGTGACTAGATTTTAGGTCTACAAAATGTGCACTGTTGAGTCTTCTGGCACTCTCTTTCCAAAGGCTAAATTTGATGAAGTGCATAGGAAAAAAAAACAAACCCAAAACCACTCAGAATATACTTTAGTTTAAATATGCAACCGATTAAGAATGGAATAGTGTTATTGAGCTGGAGTTACTATAGCCCCTCAGAGTAAGGGATGCTGTACTGTTCCACTGTTAACACATTATCTATAAAAAGCCTGGTTTACTGATGTGAAGTATCTAACACTGATTTGATCTTCTCATGCTTAAGTGTGTGCACAGGAAAAGTACTAAACGTGGTGAGCATTAACACATCCAGAATGCTAATACCGTGTTTGACTGTGTTTATTTTAGTTTTCCTACTGAGCTTTTCCCCATAGCTCCAAAGCCTTTATTTATTGTAAGAAGCATCTTGTGTGTCTAGGGATGTGTGCTGGTATGAATATTATTGCCTGGAATACTAGGCCAGTTCCAGGAAAGAAATCTGTTTGGGGTGGCCATCCAGATTTCCTTTTACTCAGAGCTAAGGGGCATGGTCTTTGGCTGCTGATGGAGTGATCATCACCTTGTTCTGCCAGAGGACTGAGATGGTGAGAAATGCTGTTGCACTTTAAGTGAGGTGCAGAAAGGAAAAAGGAATATTGGTCTGTTCTGGATGTGTGTTACCAAGTAAAGCAGAAAGTCTCCCTCATCCGATTTATCTACTTGTACCAAGTCCTGGCCAGTGCCAGATACTGCACTAGAAGAGTAAAAGCTACAGCAAATCATGGTTTGTTTTATTTTTTTGATACACTTAATTTACTATATGCTAGAGACTGAAGTAAGCACCATAAGTGATAAGCAACTATTAATGTGTTCATATTACATAGAGGTGCAGGTGTAAATAGCATTTCAGGCTGTTGTTGAATGTTTTTACATGTACTTGTAGGAGGAAAAGAAAACTTCAATTTGCTCAAACAAACCATTTCTAAAAGAGAACGTGGTATTAACATCTGTACTACATCTGATATTAATAATATTGCTGAAAAGCCAGTAATGCAGATGAGCAATTAAATATTAAGTGCAAAGAAAGAAAAATCTCTAAGGACAAGATTTGTGTCTGAATTGCAGCACACCAGTAAGATTCAAATACTAATGTACGCATTTAGCTGGTAATGTTACGCTTTTTATAATCAGGAGTGTTTTTACATGATATACAGTGAGTAGTTTCTAAGATCTCACATTACCACAAAATCTATTCAATAACCTTTAAGTTTAACATTGCAGTACAGAGATTTTTTTATCTCTACTATGAATATTCTGTTCCAAATGACTGGCTGTATTTCTACCACAGCATGCAAAACTGTGAGAAATAAAAATAATTTATCATTTGATAGTTAAGGTGTGATTTTCCTCTTACCTCTGCTTTCAAATATGGACACATACAACTGAATTTATAAATTCAGAAATAAGATTTTTAATAAGTACTCATAAAAACTAATTGAGCAGAACTTTTTTAAGTTATCAAAAATCTGATTAAATTATTCTAAAATATACAGTAATCATACCTGATTATTTCATTCATAAAATGTGATGTAGATTAGATTACTCGTTTTTTTCCCAGTTTTCCTGTCCTTTTCATCCTGCATAATACACTCTCATGGTGATTGCCATATGCAAATTCCTAGCACAGCTGTACTGAAGGTGATTCAGAGTTGTTTCACTGACCTCAGCAACAGCTTCATCAGGCCCTCACCCTCTCTGATCTTGTCTTCATTGCGTTGAAGGACTGAGCTGCCATTTTACCATGATAATGACCCTCTAGAACTGATTTGAGGCTTCTCATATATCTGTGCCATTGCTAACTCTGCCCTACATTTATGTATAATTACACTTACATTTATACTATATATATATAAATTCTCATAAGCTGCTCTTGTTTTATTTTCACAAGCATTACATGGCTTTCAGGCACAATTTTGAAAAAAATACTAGTTCATTTAAATACGAAAAAGTTATAATAATCAACAGAATTTCTATTTCGTGTCTTCAGTTCAGTATGACCATTTTAAAAATTCATTGCACCTTTCATTTTAGGAGATTTTAAGTTCTGGAAGTTAGTGTTAATATAAAATAATCTCTAAATATCAGGCAGGAATAGATGTTATAAAGACTTCCTTTCTGGTCAGTACCATGCGTACAAAGAGTATGTGGAAGAGCGCAGTGCCATCTCTGAGCACTGAATAAGCAATGAAGTCATAGAAACAATAATAAACCCAGTTAAATGACTGTATGTAGTATAGAATTAACCTTGTTCAGTGAAACTGGTCCTTCAGAGAAGACTTTTTTTGCATTCACTGTAGTGATTTTAACTACTGGTGCACATTTTATATGTAGTAACCTGAGTTATGAGTTGTGTGGTGGGAGATGAGGACTTGACAAGCTCTGTAAGCTGTGCTATTCAAGTTATCTTTATACATCTACTTGGCCTGTACTTTCATCGTTTCATTCTCATAAGGGCATGATGTAGCCCCTATCTGAAGTCTCCAACTGGTATAATATGGAAATATTAAAAGTCCATAATGTGTGAAATGCTCAAACATGCAACTGTATAAATGTGGCTTACTCCAAAATAGTATTAGTAGCCAATTAGATTGCGTGCAATGATGCAAATGGTGCTAGTAGTCTTGCGTGTTTTCCCTGTACTTCTCCATCACGCTTTATTACTGTATCTTCTGAATTCTCCCTTCGTTTTCTTTCAACAAAGGCAAGTATGCCATGAGGGATCTGGTCCACCGACTGCCAGGCGCTAACAACAGCAACAGCTCAGCAAGCAAGGCCATGTCTGATGACACCGTTACTGCCATTTGCTGCACTCTGCATGAAGTCATCACTAAAAACATGGAGAATGCCAAGGCCTTACGAGACGCAGGCGGCATTGAGAAACTGGTTGGCATATCTAAGAGTAAAGGAGACAAGTATGTTTTGCAAATCACCTTGCACCTTTTTTTAACATCTCCAGTAGTTATTACTAGTCCTGAATGTGTTTGCCTGCTCTGTGCAATCGTGAGTCAAATACTTTAGTTTCATCAGAACTCATGTGCCCAGTGTGAAAGGTGACAAGAAACAGACACCACCAATAGCAAAAGTTTCTGCTCTGGTTTATTTCTGACGTACCATCAACATTGCACAGAGTGGACTGCATGCGCAGTTTAAGGAAAAGTTAATTATCTACAGTAGCTGCTACCTCTAAGCAGTTCCAGAAGCTCCTGAAAAACATTAGGGACCAGAGTGCTGGATTGCACCCTGCAGAAGCAGTGACGTGCTGGTGGAGGGATCCTGTGAAAGAAAGGGACCTCAGCTGCAGTTCTGTTACTGCTCCTCTTGCTCTAGAAATGAAAAATGTAGAGTCACTGTCCCTCTTCACAGCACCCTTTGCTTTACCACCAGCTTTCTGGGAAGGTGGGGCATAGCAGAAACACGGGTCCCTGGATTTTCCCAACACCTTGCTTCCGAGAGAGCATTAGGATGCCAGCAGGCTACTTTGTGAGTCACGAAAACATGCAAAAATCTTACACACGACTGTGACATTTTCAGAGCAGCTATGGTTTCATCTTGTCTGTTTTCCTATGTACGCACTCTTCATGAAGAGTTCACTCTTTATCCTTCTTTTGCCTAAAACAGATAGCCTGGTTCTCATATTTGTCAACCTGCAGAAGTATAGTGCAATGGGACTATGGCAGTTTGAAAACAAAAAGCCTTCACTGTAGTGTACAAAACCCATCAGTCCACCTACTCGAAGCTGTCATCATGCAGCCTACTGCAGCATCAGAGCTCTAAAAGAGCCCCACAAAGCCAGGCCACAACCTGAAGGAAAGATTTATGCACCTTACATTTGGTATGAGAACTTATGCTCGCCTATGTGATCAGAGCATTGCCAATATAATTTAATCACATTTCTTTTCCTCTATTGTCACCCTTTTCCTTTCATACCAAATTCATTACTGAAACATTCTCACATTCTAATTGTAAGGGGTAAAAAGTAGTAGCTTAACAAAGTATGGGGTTCCAGTTGTGGGAGCTTCCCATGCTCTGCCAATTTATATATATTTGCATTTTTATTATTATTAAATCTATTTAAAATTTTGATTCATATTTTCTAGATCAAATGTACTGATATTGCAATCAGATCCATGTCCATTTCTCTTAAGTTGAATGTGCCTTTCCTCAGAATAATGCTTTTGTCTACCTGTTCATGATCTGGTAGAGATTATTGATACCTGTTGAGTCTGGAATTTTCAAAGTAACACAGGCAATTTTAGGAGGATCCAAGGGTATAATTCCCTGTCTAGGTATCCCTCATAACTGTGAAAGACATATCTATATTGAATGAAAGTATTTATCCCAGGTAGTGTTGAGTAATTCCAAAACGCCCTCCCAAATCCCTCAAGTACTGTGAGTTGTGGTTCTGTTATTACTGTTACAGGTCACACAGTCACAGAACAAGAAAACCTGTCAACTCACGGTGCTACAAATTCTTATCTTAAATGAAAGTTCAATTTTTCAACTTTCAGAAATGTTAGTATTGTGCACCATTGCTTTGGTTTGGTTTCTTATAGGTAATCCATTGTTTAAAAGTCAGAATTCATGGTTGTTGGACTGATAGGAAATTCTGTCATGCTCAGTTTGATACCGTAAAACACTTCAATATGAATTTATCTTATCCAGTATGAACCATCTGCTTCTACAAATGCAGAATACTAGCCTGGCCATGCATCATGGTATGTATCAGTGCGAGGAGTGTGGGGCTGGCCCCACTAGCCTTTGGAACATGCCCAGGGCTTGAGTGTTTTCCCTCTGTGACAGCACAAGAAAAGTGGTGTTCATAAGGTCATACTGACCAAGCCCATGTGGACTTCGCATAGCTCATGTTTCTCCTCAGTACTCATAGTATGATTGGCACAATTATTTTCCTGGTTACTCCATGCTACCAGCACCCCACTAGCCAGTACAGCTGGGACTGTAATAAAAACAATCATGCTTGAAAGAGTTTATCAAATTTCTGTTTATTCACTAATTGCCCACTTACTGCTGTACTCTGGGTGAGAAATGGACGAAAAGGGGGAAAAAAGCACCAAATAAATTACTAGGAAAATACTGTGTAGGTTAATGGAATCACTTGTGTCATGAACATTGCTTTACCAGCTTGAGTGTCAGCCTAGCAGTGGTCCTTCCCAGAGGTCACAAGATGCACCAGAGCCTGACCCCTGAGAAGGCTTCCTGCCCAGACCAGTAACATGCTGCTGGTTGTCTGCTTTCTCTTTGCTTTTGCAATCCACGTGCCCTTTCTGAATAAAACATTAATCAACTCGATGAGTACCCTGAACTCCATCGATTCATACTCCAGACCTTGACCGCTGCAAGGTTTTCTAGTGCTCTGCTGCTTTATGTGCATTGTTGGTACAGCACAAGGGCTTGACTACACAGCGTAAGCTTCCTCAGTCGTGCCACTCTTTTTCTGTTTGACCGTTCTTCACTGAGCTGAATATTCTCTGAAATTTTTTTTTAGATTTTTTTTTAAAGTTACATATCCTAAGAGCAGTATGACTCCAACTGATTGTAACAATAGTTTAGAGCTTCTTTCAAAACCTTTCTGAAGAGAAAGTCCATGTTAAGTTATATATGGTTTCCAACATGACATTACATTGCCGTCATTAAAGGGTAATGGTGCAAGCAAGATGCAAGTCCTAATTTGGATTCCTAATGAAATTTGTCATGGCTTTTTATAATCAGTTGTATTTCTGCATCTTGGCTCTGCACTTCAAAAACAGTGCACATCACCCATCCAGAGAGTTTCTTTTGGCCGCTGCGAAGAGGCGCTTAATGCACTGAGCATGTTGTCATGAGTTGAAGTTCAGCCGCTTACAGAGGAAGAATCTCTGGCTCTAACTTCTTGTCCTTTATGCCAAAAGCTGTAGCCAGGACATCTTCTTAGATGTACATGACATCAGTTGGGTTTTCTACAATTTTCCCAAGCGTTGCCATTCCCATTCCTCTTATTATGGTCTCAGCATGAATCCTTGTTCTCCGGGTGTTGAGGAACACATATTTTGCTCCTTGCTGAATAATTAGTAATATAGAAATAACATGTATTGCCCTTGCTTTAAAACACATTGGTCTCCAAGATGTCAACCAAAGATCTTATGGTATATTTAAAGCACAACATTAATTGTGGGTTTAAATCCATGGCAATGCATTTGAAAGTGGGATTAGTGGAGTCTTGTATTTGAATAGTCTCTTTCTCACTCTTTCTTTCTCTCTCTCTCTCCCTTTTATTATACATGTGTAACAGGCATTCGCCAAAAGTGGTGAAAGCAGCATCTCAGGTCCTCAATAGTATGTGGCAGTACAGGGACCTGAGAAGTCTCTACAAGAAGGTAAGGCTTGCATTTTTTCTAGATTTTTCATTTTTCTTGTGGTTACCCAAATCCGGGGGCTGAGAGACTTTAGACCAAAACATTTATGTGAACTGGAAATTAATCTAGAGTTTAAAATTTCAGATATTTGGAGCTATGCGTTTTTTCCTCATTTCTACTTTTAATGTCGAAATACCTTTTGAAAAGATGTGTAATGGTGAAAAGGGGATGTGAATTTGATTTTCAAAAGTATTCATACAGGAAGTGCTGGATCTGACAGCCCTGGAGAGTGAAGTCCTCTGTTCATAGAATAAATCTATGCAAGCTCTCCTACAGTACCTTTCCTTCTTACCCCTTCTGACCCTATCCTGTGGAGATTACCAGATTTCCAGCACTTCAGCTCCCAAATTTCAGCATGGGGTTGTAAACAAGAGTATCTGAAGGAGTGGTGCTTAGGGACCAGATACATGTGGAGCTGGGCTGAAACTTGATAGCTTCACCTCCAGTCAGCTGGCAGATGGGAGCAACGTACACTTGGTTTTCAGACAGTCTATGGAATCTATAGCACCATACCATTCCCACAGGCCTGCTAACCTCTTGAAAATGAATCGCTATATGATAATACGATCCTGTGGAACAACATCTTATATAGCTTCTAAAACATGTGTCTACTTAGCAAATGGCAACATTTAAATTCTTGCTGAATATTTCCAAACTGAATTGCATTCTGTGTATCATCCTGCAGATATAGTTCTCAAAGCTCTTCTTGCTACATGGAATTTCACAGCAGATCTAATTGATATTTGTATTTGTAATCTCAGCAAAGAGAGCTAAGACTTCATGTGGCACAAAAGTTCAGGTCCTAGTTAAGGCTGAGGCATAAGAATAGTGAAGTAGGGAAGGATCACAGTAGTGTAGTTTGTGCTGTATATATTTTGCACAAGAAAAGAACTTAAGTTACATGAAATGTATGCACCAAATCTCAGACTGGCAGAAGCTGACCTTCTGTTTGAAATGCTGTTCTTTTGCATGCCTCAGCCCTGCTTGTGTCAAGTCTGGGGAGTAAGGAAGATGGTTACTGAGTCTCTCCCATTGTTCACTTGCAGTATTTTCAGTCATCCTTGGCAGCTCTAGGGATACCATATGCGAAGATGTTCCGAATAACAAGCTGAGACTCAACTGTCCCATTAAGAGGTGGGAACAAACATGAGCTAGAGTAGGCTTTTCTTGACACAAGGCAGTAACACACTGGAAGTGTGCATAGCCTGATTTCTGTGCATGTGGGTGGCTGCACTGCAGAGGCTGAACTTTATTGCACTATAACCTCTTTGAAGGTCTTACAATGTCTGGCTCATTTCCAGCCTTCTGTCTATAGATATATGCTGTGGCAGAAAAGCCGTTTCTGGGGTTGCTCCATGCATGAGATAATCTATATGCTGTATGGCTTCTGAGTATACTGCTACCTAAAGGACATTCTGTTGGCTGCCAGTGTGAATGCCTGGTAATGTACTTACATGCTAAGCATGCTTGAGTACTAAGTACCTTGCATGCTTAAAAGAGCATTTTCTGCAGCCACAAATACATACTTGTGGTATGGAAGACAGGGCAGGCTAGCCTTTGAGGTAGCGTCCAGAACACTCATAGCAGACAGATTGCCTATATTCTCAGGAAGCATTTTATTAATCTCTGTATTGGCTAATTCCTACAGGCTTCACAAAATCTTAAAATGACGTTCAGTTTCTTGTATACCATTACATATGGTGATAAGCATTGTATAAATATGTTCAGATAGATAATCTAAGATAATCCTGTTTGTTACAAAGATATACAGGAATCCAAAATCCATCGTATTTCTTAAACTTGCCTATAGTAGGCTGACAGTTACGCTGGCTGAGTTTCACCACTGTTGGGAAAATAATGTTTTTATGATAGGAAAATGAGACAAGTTTGCATTATCGTAATAATCAGATGTAATATAAAGATAGTGGGTGAATGCAATCTGCTAGTAAAAACAAGTGAAGGTACAGTTGACAGTAATAATATGATCAGCACTTTGCAGTATCTTGCACTTGGACAGCCATTTTTGAAGTGCAGGTAAATCCCGTTGCATAACGATCAGCAATTTCTTCCTGTGTACTGAAGTATCTATACAATTACTTTCCAAGAATTGGTGGCCTACAGAGGCATAATTCTGTATTGTAATACAAGAAAATCACAAGCATCAAATCACATTCAAGAAAAAGCAGCAGCGCTTACCTGAGAAACAGTATACCCAAATAGTTTGAAGTGTGGTATATCTTAGAGCTACATGTTTACAGTAGAGTAAGGAGGGAGAGGTAAAAAGAATAGAAGGATTATCCTTTGTATTAATGGGGAAAGAAGGCTATATATCTTTACTGCTGATACGGTAGTAGTCAATATATTTAGTCCAAATATTACTGTATCAGCAAAAAACATGAAAACCTCATTCAGTTTTCTTACTTTGCTCAATATTACAGGAATCATCTCACAGCTGGCAGAATATAAACTGCACTGACAGAAAGTCCATCCAGAGTTGTGGAGAAGTGTGGTCGCCTAATGACTTGCCACACTTGTGAAGGACCAAAAGCTGAGAATTGTATAGGCACCAATATCCCACTTGCAGCACTCCCCAGTAAACTCCTATGAAGTGGAGACAAGTGCAGGAGTCAGAAGCTAGTCCCCCACCTGCTGCTAGTAAGGGGGTTGCCCTAAGCAGGGTATATGCAATGCTTCTTGCAAGCTCCAATCCCATCATGGGTGAACAAGCTCTTCAGCTCTAACCAAGGCTATAACATTAATATGCCTATGTAGTGAAACCTAAATTAAGCCGCCTCTAAGGACACTGTCAAAATCAACTGTAGCAGAAAAAATAGACCAAATTTATCGGATTTCAGGGTGCCAGTTCAGCTATGTTGCTTAAGAAGAGTAGTAATGTGCACAAATTTCATTGTGCCGCTCATTGTTGGACAGATATTGCCTGTTTCTCTGGTCCATTCAAAGCCAAAAACCGCAGCAGCAACTGCAAAAACTCAGTTAACTTTACTGACCAAACAAAGCATATGCCCTGTCTCAAGGTCATAAGGCTAAGGATAAAAACAGTATCTCTTGCCAACACAAAAATGTAAGGTCTTATAATGGTTTTTATCTTGAAAAATGCAAAATTATTGCACAAGTCAGTGAGATGGGGAGCACGAAAAATTAAATCTAGTAAGCCAAGTTAAATTAAAGATGTTTCTGGAAAAAGAGTTTCTGGCTACCACTGTTGTGGTTTTGATCCTGGCTAGCAGTAACACACCAGACTGCCTCTTGCTCACCCCTCTCCCCCCTCCCAGGGGGAGAGTATTAAAAGGGTAAAAAGAAAAGAGACTCGTGGGTTGAGATACGCAGAAGTCAATAACTAAACTACAATAAAATTTAAAATAATAATAATAGTAATATATAGAAATA
>VZTO01013907.1:165627-184267 GCA_013400615.1 Syrrhaptes paradoxus
CACTATCCTAACACAATCCAACAAGGAAAGGTTGTAAAACACATATATGTTTCTGGTTCTAAAATTATAGGGAAAAAAAAGCAAACTTGACAGACCAAGAGGAAGCAATGGATTTAGTCTTGAAGTGAAGGAATTGCCAGACATCCCAGAAGTTTAACTTGCAGGTACTTCATCATGGAAGAGTTCACAGGAAATACTGCTCTGTTTGCTGAGCAGTAGAAACCAAGCTTGAAGATTGTCAAGAGGAAAAAAGGGTTCAGGTTCAGTGTTAAGATTATTTAGTGTGATTTTCTAAATACTGCTAAGGCTAAGTAAAAAAGAGGTGATCATTATGATTTTTCATCCGTAGATGAAATATTGTCTCCCAAAGAGTGGCTTTAATGTCATGTCATTTTCAAACTTCTTTGTTCTTTGTTCTCTACAAAAAAGACTTATTTTTTCTTATGTCATTTATCTCTCTCTGTTTTCATGGGTCTGTTCCTAAATACTTAAAATCCAATTTTCAAAAGTGCTTAATGTTCAGATGGTCCATAGTCCCGTGGATGGGTCAGTGGCATAGCACTTAAAAACAGGTAGGGGAGCTATCCTGCTTGTGCCTGTTCTTCGGACTTATGGTACACCCCTCTTCTTCAACTATCTTGGTAACCTGTACAGTCAGCAGGAGAATTAAGTGCTGCTTGCAGTCTCCAGAGAGACGTCGTGTCACGTTTATTTTTGGCCACCTAAGCAAAGTGAAAGGAGCTACTATGGTGATTCTTTAAAGACACCTATTTCAAGGTGAGGAACACTGAGCCTCACTCCAGTTTGTAAGGTATTAATTGGTTGAAGATTTGGGAACACCTTGGAAAATACAGATGTGACTGTAAGAGAGTAGAGTTCCATTAGCTGGTAAACTCTTATTCAAGAAAATAACTGACTACTCTTAAACACAGATAGCTTGTTAAATTACATGAGGAAATTTGAGCAAAAGGATTGTGCTAAATGAGCTTAACATGAAAGAAAATTTATTAGCTAAAAACAAGCTTCAATTAGCATTAAATGTGCGGAATATTAAAGAGCTGGAGGAACTGTCAGGAAGAATATGTTTTCTATTAATTGATTTGCTTTGCCCTAACCACCTAGGTTCCAACAGAATATGTTTACATTCTATCATTATGTTTACACTTATTCTGTCTTCCAGTATATAAGTAGACATCGCAATGAATTTGTAGAAATTATTTTTCTTTTCTGTTTATTATCACATGTTTCTGTTCTGCATGAGATAATATAAAATGTTTGTTCTATTCATCTGCCATATGAATAAAGATACAACCAATTGTTTGAAACCAGGGAGGCTGTTGAAGGTGGTCGTCCTTCAGCATGTAGTGTGCCATTTACAACAGGGATGCTATTGTGATAGGCATTTAGTGAGGTCAGAGTAGTCACTCTGAAGATGGCCTTGTCTTGTCATTGGTTAGAAAAGATATTGAGAATTGCCTGAAGCCTTAGAAGGATTTAAGCCAGTCCAGATCTAGGAGACTCTCTTTTCATGTGACTTTGAGAATAATAAAATGATGACTCTATGAGAAGGTCCTTTATTGCTAAATGTTCCATGAAAATTGCCAGCAATAAACTTCAAAACTCTAGTCAAGTAGTTTTAGATTCTAAAGTCCTTTCTTAGGTAAAATGTATCTATTCACCCTTTAAAAATGTTAATTACATCATATTGTCATGTAGACTTGAAACACATTACTTGAATTTTCTTGTGGTAATGTTATCATCACGCAGATGTCCCCCGAAAAAGATGCTGTCTTTAGGTTAAATTTACTTAGTGAAAGGGTCTGTGCAGAACTTAAACCCTACTTTAAGGATCTAAATTCCAAATATAGAGCATAATAGTTCCTCAAAAAGTAGTTTGACTTGACTGAACTATTCATGTGCTCAGATTGTTCATGAGCATATGTATTTTGCAGTGCTGATCTTTCAGCAGGGCTTAGTTTATTTCTGTACAATTGTGAAGGCCTTGTTCAGATTAACATGTCACCCATTTAGAAAAAGAATGGGTTAATTGCAGGTAAACCCCCCAGTGTACTATAAAAGTAGATTATCATTGTAGAGAAGGCATTGTCTCGAGCCCATTTTTATATTAATTATGAAAATGCAAGTACCTGATTAATAAATGATTGACTAATTGATTGATTTATGGCAGTGGGCGGCCCCAAGCTTCAGTGTGACTGATGACAGAGGATTTTCACCAACTCACCACTCTGGGTCATGGCACGCTCAGCATACTCTCTCCCAGAGCCAAGAAACCAGAATCTATTCCCCAACCCAGGTATTCTGGCTGTCAGCTGACCTGTGTTGAATTGTTATGTTTCATGCATACTGAGATTTGTACCCAAAAGAGTTCTACAGGAGACATTTGAATCAAAAGTGACAAACCCTTACTAGAGTATATGTTTTTAATTACACAATTTAACTTACTGAAACCTGTAGGTTCTAGTTAGAAGGCATCTCGCTTCACGTATGAGAGCAGTCCCATTAATTTCAGCCGTGTGAGGAAGGTATATGGAGTTTTGCTCTCTCTGAGGACAGCATATACCAGAGAGAGGGGCCAGTGCATTACATTCAGTTCCCTGACAAGCTTTCTAACATTTCTGTAATCTCTTTTCCGATTGTCTGAATGTTTGAAAAACAAAGGCAGTTATTGATAAGCACTATGTTGCAAGAGCAGATTAAATTTATCAAGTACTTTGCTTTCTTTTCTGGATGAATGGCATCTCTAAGAAAAAAAGAAGTAGGAAAAACAGTGTGTCTAGGAGTCAATTTCTTAAAATGCTAATTTTCAAGTTCTCTATTAATAAAAGAACAATGGAGGTATCCTTCAGACATAAGTACAGTTGATGAGAATTAGCATGACTGGGCATATTTTTTTATTAGAGGCACTACTTAAAATTCCATTTCCTTAACCAAGTGTAGTCTTTTGTTTTCCTCCTAAGATTTTTTTCCTAATAAAATGTGATTCTGTGACATTATTGCAAAACCAAAATACCTTCTACATATGCACAACCTTCCAGTAAATCTGTGGAAAACCTGATTGATATATATATATGTGTGTGTATTATTTCTGATCAAATAGGAAAAATAGGAATTTACATGTTTTTGCTGGTCACACAGGACATAGTAGTTATGCCATTTCTTTCAGTTTATTTTTTTTCTACTTAGTTTGTGTAGAAGAGAGAAGACATCAGAGAAGATCTCATTTAAGTACTTTAGACATAAATATAATTCAAGGTTAGGGTAAATAATTTTGATCTTTAGCTAACAGCAATATGAAACCGCTTCAGTGAGGAATGGTACGGTAGTCTGGAATTTTGTTGGTCTTTTAACCTTGATGCTACTTTTTTCAACACAATTACCATTAGACTGCATCACTGTATAGTATAAACCTACCTTTCAGCTTACCTCTTGTTTTGATTGCATACACCTTCCTAAAAAGAGTAGAAAATCTTTAGGAATCCAAAATACTCATGTTCTTACCCGTATGACAATGTCAACACATGATGGAGTATCAAAATTGGTGGTTTTGCATCAATTTTTAGAGGGAGATGTTTTCAAATGTTTTATTCTTCTGAATTCCATCATTTGCTGTGCAACAGGCTTCATTTATTTTACTAATTTTGGATTTTGCATAGTTAAATTATTTCTGATACATTTGACAAAGGTTTATTTACTATGCAGTATCACCTGCCATTCTTTTAATAATGTTTCAGTCATTTCAGTGTTTATATGTTTCTTTATAAAACATTTGCCATGTTTACTGTCATATTTAAAATATTAGCAGCAATCTGAGATATAGTCTGTGCTGAACTGAAGATTCAGTACTGATGATAGTATTTTCATGAAATACTCCTGTGTAGCTGAAACCAGAACTTGCCCATCCTTACACTATTTTGGTGCAGGCTTTTTTACTGAATGGTATCCAAAAAAATCAGATATGATGACTACGCATAATTAAAGCCAGACTAATAGCTTTTGTTTTGCATTTCTTGCAAATACTTGTTTGTCTATATGAAGGGCATCTGCATTTTTCCTGGGAAATATCTGTATGTGCATATATGTATTCACACGGCAGTGTGTAAAACATACAGCACAGTTGTGTTTAAGCATGATGTCTGAGCAAAGAGAGCGTGGGAATAGGTAAAGGAATAAACCTTAATGGTTTGAGCTATGAGCTTAGAAAGTATCTGCAGCTATGCTTGACTGTTGCATTTCCCATAAGGCCCTTAAAGGCATGATAGTGCTTTCCTTTAACGTTGAGCATTGTAACAAGCCCTAATTCATCAACCCACTTTAGCAGTAATTCTTCTAAATTATCAGTAAGAAGTGCATGGAAGCCGACACCATTCTCATACAAAACCAGCTAGACTCAAGAGGTGCGAAACAAATAAGAATCAAAGTTTGTCCAAACAGTTCTCTCTAGGATGAGCCATCCATATATGTGATGGCAAAGCATCCTCAGCATTGATAGCAAGTCTCATGCTACGCCCTAGCTGACTTATGTAGGAACGACTAGGTATTTTTCACTTGAAAACCCAGGTCCGTTTTAAGGTTAGTAAATATAGATTTAAAAGAGAGAAGTTTAATCTCATAGTTGTGTAAAGTCTGTCTCTAAAGTACTCCACCTTTTGAACTTCTCTGAAGAAAATTTAAAATGCAGACCAAGAGTCAGTGTCTTTGACTTAGAGCCTTCTTTCTGAAGGGAATTGTATAACTGAAGTTTCTGAAATATCCTTAGGGTAGAGATACAAGTAGGCATCCAGAATCTGGAGGGTTATGCATAAGTGGAAGGTCACATCGACAGACTTTTTCTTCTCAAAAGTATGGATCCTCAGAATAAGATGGGATTTTAATACTTGAATACAAAATAGATACCTAAGAAAATTATCTGCATGTCTTTTGAGACTGGGAACATTTTCATTCCACGTAAATAAAGTATTTTAAAACAGATAGAAATAACATTAATTAATGGCAAACAAAGTTTAGTGGGATTCAGATGTACACTACCAAGAAGAATCCAAAAGTCTTGTTTAAAGATACATGCTCAGAGAAACCATTTTTAATTTATGTCAGTCTTTTTCTCCAAAATTCATTCAAGGAACATGATTTCTACCATTCAGAACAAAATATAATTTTTAATTAACTTGTATGCTTGATGTTTGTGTATCAAGGTTCACACACAGCTAAAAGCACATGTGTAGTCAAGAGTATGGGTGAGGAACTCCATTTCTTCCAGCAAACTTGAACGGGTACGTTGGATGGCTGCTTGCAGTTTTGCAAATGAATCATATTAGTAGAACTTTTACTAGTAGTAATAGCATGTACAAGTAGCAGGGAGGGGACAGAAATCAAATTAAATTTTATTACTGTGGCAATAAAAGCATGTTTTCTTTTCAAAGGTAAATAGTCTAGCTGTAGTGATCTAATGCATAACACTGGACATCTTTTGGTGATGCTCCTCTGTGTTTCTGTACTTATGCTGTCATCATCCTCATTCTGCTGGGTCCTGTAAGGAGGTTGAAAGTGTTTGTTTAACATGGCCAGTACATGTAAATTCTGTCAAAAATTGATTAAATATTAAGCTGGTGCGTCAATATCCTACTGTCAGATCTTTGATATTCTACCTGATCTAATAATGGGTGGGGAAGAAAATTACTGGGAAGTCGTCATTTTTTTTCCTCTTCTCATCCTAAAACTTCTAACAGAATTTAAAAATGGCCTAAATATGTCTGCCATTTCAGCCTCAAAGAAAGAAACCTTGTATTTTGAAAGGAGTCTCTTGTAGTATGTGTGCTTTTTTCTGAATTGTTTTACTTCATTTACTATCTGATAGAGTTTGTCTTGATAAAAGAGCTATAGATTCTTTTTCCTGCAGAAAGCAGAAACAAAGTTTCGCTGGCAGTTTCTAAATTGGTTTTATTACTTTTAATTTTATGAAGTGCTTTTAGAGAAGGTTGTGGTTCCTCTAAAATGAGATTTATAGGCTTTGGTGCAATAGCATCTTCCTGTTTGAGTTAACAATACTAGAGCTCTGATTTACCAAATCAAAAACTCTTAAACGTATTTTAGTAAAAAAAGAGTATGCATTTGTCATTATTAATGTCTAAGTGTGTTGGTAAACTACATGTTCAAAGCAGTGTATCCTTAAAACTCATACAGCTTAGCAATAATCACTTAGATCTCTAACTCTCTAGTTTAAGTGTATTTATGCAAGAACTTTTGACCTAAAACCGAAGACACCAAAAGCTTATCTAGTGATTTTCTTAAAGGTGAGCTGATTTCTTGTTTGCCAGGCAGCTGCACATTTAAATAAAATGATCCCCAGTTTTCAGCCACGGAGCTGCTTTTCAGGAAGCACCAAGTCCTAATGGCTCTTGATGACAATCAGTATCATCAGTCCTACCATGTTCTTCACCATAAGAGACAACAGCACAAATTTTATTCTGACAATGATTTTTTAGTGTTTTACATTCACAGGTATAATAGAAGAGTTGTATTGAGCTGATTTCATGATTTAATGCATGCAAAGTAAGAGTAAGAGGTTTTGGTTGGTTTCTAGTCTTTGTAAAGACAGTGGGCTTAAGAAACTGACCCTGACCATAAAGTAGTATTTGTCCTACCCCCTAGATTTTGTGGCCAAGAGCCAAAGTTTGCTAGGGCATAAACATGTTAGGATAGGTGAAATTACATTACTGGAATGAAAATGACAGTACAAGTCAAAAATTATTGTAAACACTTTCTTGAAAGCAGGGGTTTTTTGTGCATACGAAATGCAAGCAAAAATAGGTCTTTGTGATTCTGCAGAATTTAAATTATAGCTTATATACCTTATGGAGGGGAAAACAGGAGAAGAAAAGAATATCTAGCTGAAGGGCCAAATACTGCCTTCATTTCCTCTAAAATATATTAAAACAATTTTATTTCTGCTTAAGAGGCAAAGTGATGCTTTGAAAAATGAATGTATTTCGTTTTATTGCAGTGTTTTGAGAGGTTTATTATTTAGCTGCATATAGCCTCAGCAAAATGAATAATGAACTCTGCTGTATCTGAAGTCTTGTCCTTCATGCTTTGCCTCACATACGATTCCCTTTTCTTACAGCTATTTTATTCATCAGATTAGATGTTGTCATCTTCACAACTTGCACAACAGGAAATCAATAATTAATTATGGACAGGTAAAGCAATGCCTCAGTGATTTCCTGAAACATCCCAGAGTTGCGCTATATAAAACAACCGGGGATAGTTGCCTAGCTGTTTCTCACTTGGATAGATTTGATAAGCAATTAACATCTCTCTCCCTTATCATGTTCTCTTCATAGCTAAAATCAAGGGATGAGATGTAAAATTACGCTAGAGTATTTGTGGTTAGGAGATGACAACAATGCACACAAAAAAGCGTTTGAAAAAGAGAAAACTGGCCAAGGCCACCTGTGGTATTTTGGAAAAACATCTGGGTGATACTCTCAGAACAATGTAGCACCTCAGGCTCTCCGGTGACCAGAGAAAAACAGGGAGAAAAAATATTTGAATGATTTTGGGGTGGAACGCTGACAATAGGAGAATAAAGCTTTGCTTTCAGAGGAGCTGAGATGGAGGCTGGGAGGTACACCTCTGTTTTTGAAAAGAATGAGTTTAACCACTGATTCTGAAAATGTCACTTTAAAGAGCCTACAGAAAACTTAGTAATACGCATCCAGCACCAGACAGTTTTTTTGTGGTTAATGACTGTCAGCCTAGGAGCCCCTTTTTAAACCTCATGCTGCCCTAAATATGTATTTCTCTTTCAGCATCCTAGGCAATTGCACTTCTGCTGTGTCTGGGATGCAGAAACAGTCACTTGGAAATAAAAGCCATTTGTACATTGAAATTCAGAGTAAAAAGGAGAGAACTGCTGAGGTCAAGCGGACTGTGCCTTGTAAGAAAGGAGGGTGAAGCAGTGCATGTGTGTACTGCAGAGCTGTGCAAGCCAGAGAGCAGCAGGCCAGCACCCAGAGAGCCCCTCAGAGAGAGGCTGCTGTGCTGCCCAGCTGGTTTGGTCCATCCCTGCCTGGCTCCATCACCACTGCTCTTTGCCTTGGCTCAAGTGGTGGCACTGCTCCCCTGGTACTCTCAGCAGGGTCTCCATCCTTCCAGGCTCACACAGCAGCAGGTGGTGTGCTCCCAACATGACCTGTAACCAGTGAGTAACTGGCGTCATTATCATCAACAAAAGGCATGGGAAGCAAATGGTATTTTCCTTTAACCACTTCAGCTAAGCGGTCGTACCGTGAGCAACTCTTGCACTTTTATCCAAATTAGTATAATATTTTTAAATCCCCCAAACTTGAATAATTTCTCTGTTTTAAGTAACTTTCTGGCTTTCATAAGCCGTGGAAATAAGACTATAATCACAAATACTAAAATCCTCAAATTAAGAGGACCTTCAGTGATCCATGTCTTCCCTTTGTATCTGTTCGTTTTGAGGGCCTGGCTCATAACTCTTTGGGAGAGGAGGGGAAACAGGACAATTGGAGTCAGTAGCCCTTTGTCTTTTGAAGCCACTGAAATTACTCCAGATTTCCACTTGCAAACTTAGTGCAGAAGCACTTAACCAAAACAGCAACTGCTGGTGTATAAGCTGGGAGAACACCAGGATCTTCCAGGCTCAGTTCCTGCTTCACAATTCAACAACGTTTCTTGAGTTCCCCCTGTGGAAGCAAAAGACAAAATTCTAGGAGTAAAAATGTTGATATTCTGTTTATAATTGTAGCTTAGCTGATGGCAGTAAAAAACCATTGACACTATAGATTTATTCAGAATACGTCGTAAAACAGATCAATGCCCGGGAATTCTCTGCTGGTTCCAAGTTTTCCTGGAAACAGTGCAAGCAAATCCAGAAAGGACAATCCTTTCAGGAATCATTTACTGATTTGACACTAAATTCAAAGGGGAAAAAAAAAAGCCTTAATTTTTAGCTTAGATAGTTTATCTAAAACTAGTTGGTTTGTTTTTCAGGAGTGTTTATATAGTTGTTGAAGTGGTAAAAATTTATTTGAAAACCCTCTTCCAAAGTAAACACACTTCAGCTCAAAGGCAGGGACTTTTTTAGAGAATAGCTGTCTCTCCATCTCATCTTCAGCAGGTAACATTTCCTTGTCAGCTACTTGGGTGGCACGCAGAGAGCAGTCTTGCTTCCAAACTCAATATTCAGGTGTATTGGTGGGGGGTGGTTAGCCTCCACTGCCGTGGGGCTGTCAGAGGGAGAGAACTCAGGCTTGGTATCTCTGTTGAAAAGCAGTGGGAAATGTATTTATTCTTCCTCTTGTTTTCAAAGAAAATAATATGATCACAGCTTGTCAAGCTTAATGATAAGTGTGGTGGTTGGTGAACATTTAAAGCACATTATTTCAAAAACCGCATTTAAGAGCTCCATGAGATATATTTGTGGATCACCCCAGCCTTGTTACCATTTTAGACTTCTCACTGCAGTCAAGTCATGTGCATAACTTTCATATGTCAATGGATGTAGATAATTTGATCCAGTTCTAATTTCTGTTATGTCTTATTAGTGTCTTGACAACAAATTCCCAGTGAAGAATTGCCCAGATCTGTGTAAGTCTGATGAGCCTTGACTTAATTCACATCAGATTTATCTTCTACTGTAGGCGGTGTCACACTGGTGCACACCAGTCAGGATGTTTCATTTAACCTGACAGCAGTACTTCAGCTTGTGAAAGAAGCAACACCAGCAATAAAGAGCAATGTCTGGCCGAGTTTCAAAGTGAGCAGATCCTACATTACTGTCCTGGTTTCAGCTGGGACAGAGTTAACTTTCTTCACAGTAGCTAGGATGAGGCTGTGTTTTGGATTTGTGCTGAGCAGAAGGCTGATCACACACTGATGTTTATAGTTGCTGCCAGGACAGTCAAGGACTTCTCAGCTCCTCTGCTGTGCCAGTGTCTGCAGGTACAGGAGAAGCTGGGAGGGAGCACAGCCCCAATTACTAGCCTAGGATTCAACCTTCGGTTTAGGAGTGAGACCCAAATTGGCCAATGGTCTCTTCCATATCATGCACGTCATGCCAGTATAGAGATGAGGATATGTCCGTAAGTACTCTCACTTGCTTCGGGTTGTCTCCCTCTGTGTCACCCATCTCTCAGAGTCATCTCAGTCTCTCGGCACTTGGGCTCTTATCTCCATTCTGGGATTGTAGTTTTTCAGACTCTGTGCTCCGGGACCGTTAGCCAGAAACAGGCTGAGCCTTGGTCATGGGGTGTTGAGCAGTATCACTGTGTATCACTCATTTGTGTATTGGTATATGTTACTGTTATTATCATCATTATGATTATTTTCAATATGAATTGTATTTTAGTTAATTGTTCTTATTTCAACCCGTGAGTCTCTTTTATCTTTACCTGTTTAATTCTCTCCCCCTTCCCTGGGAGGGGGGAGAGGGGAGGATGAGTGAACAGCTGTTTAGTGTTTGGCTCTCAGGCAGGGTCAAACTGTGACAGTTACATGCTTACAGGCATTTTGCCTTGTTGCTGTGTCACCTACTTTTAACACGGTGGTGGATCTAGTTACCGATTCCTGCAAAACTTCAAATTTCTAGAGCTTATTACCATTACAGGAGCAGTTATTCTTACAATTAATTCCTGGAACCAGTAAAATGCTGGCTTACAGATAAGGAAGTAGGATGACAAAACAAGTCTGGTCCGTATGCTTTAAGTCATTTGGAAAAATGTCTATTAAATCAAGTCACAAGAGGATCAAGCCTGAAGCAAGAAGTAGCATGCTGGAGAGTTTGTAAACTTGGGGGAGGCAGGACACAACTATTGTCTGTAGTTTCTCAGGGTTTAGCTGTTTCATTATTGGATTTGTTGCATCGTTTTTGTTTCTTTTCCCTAGTGGGATTTCTCTCCTTCCAAGAAGTTGCTCTCTTTCTTCCTGACAATGGTAGGACATCAGTGGCCAGGAGTCAGGGCAGACCCACCTCTGCAAATCATCTCCTCTAATCAAGGACTCCTCTACCAGAGAGTTCTGAAAATGTTAAATTCCTGAAAATGCAATTGAAAACTGCTTTCCCTCTTTCCCTACATTTTGGACACAAAAAGAATAATATGGAAAACCCAAATTATATTTTCATAAGATACCTATACAGTAGGTGTTTGCCACAGTAAGTTGAGTTACCCTGACAAAATAATTATTTCCCGTGGGCTTGAAGGGAATTATTCATTTTCAAGGTCACCTAGTTGAGCAGGGGGACAAAGGACCTATTCACTCCTTAAGCCCAGGAAAAGGTGATCAGACACACTTGTTTTCTACAGTGATTATCCAACCCCCACCCTAAATCCAATCTCCACAGCTTTCCCAAGAATGTGTCATCAGAAACATGTCGCTACCGATCAAGCTTTAATGTTTGGGCTTTATGGAGTGTAGCTGAGGGAGAATACATACATGCATTGTAGTCAAAATATAGAAAAATGCCCAGTTCCAAGATACCTTGGAAGATGTGATAAGGGCATGCAATGGTGTTTCTGTACTCTGGTTGTTCTGTGCCCTCCTGTAGTGTGCAGTTGCCGCCTATTAATTAATTAATTAATTACTGCAAATTAACAAATACATCCATTCTGTAACAGAATTGCACTGAAATTCTTCCCGATTTGTCAGATCTTTTTGCCTTACTCTTCCTCTCCTAGATCACGCTTGTGGCTGGTAAATTGGTTTCTGAAATGGAGTCTCACACACTTTGCTTTCGAGTTAGCTTTCTTCTCTGCAGGACACTGCTATATACTGTACCTTTAAGTACCCAAATCAATTTAATTAAATTTCATTACAGGCACTAGAGCTGAAACAAACTAATGAAAGCAGCCATCACGTCAGGTGGTATTTATCTCAGCATTAAATTGAAAATGCTCCCTTTAGGCTCTTAAAAATTAGTTTCAATATTTAACGCTAATAGCTTTTGGAATTGTTGATGGGGATAGTTTTAATGAATTTGTTACAAACTGTTTACCTTTCCAAAGAAAGAAGCTTGTTCCTTGTGACAGAGGAGAGCTAGAGATAGATGACTTAGAAGTATTTTAAGGTTTTTGAAATACTGCAAGATCTGCGAGCTGCCAGTAAAGCTTTTGAAAAACATGAAGGAGCTTGTCATACAGTGATAGCAATATGCCTTGTTTAGTCAAAAGCAGTGGCAAGTCACCACAATACTTGTGTTCGTGTATATTCTTTGCCTGACTTGTTTCCTTGAGTTGATCGGGCTTGCAAACTTTATTTGAATCCCTCACTACATGCGCTACTCTCAGCAGAGAGAAAAATGGAAATTGGCAGGGAGGAGAAAAAGAAACGTCTGCCACACAAAAGAATGCCCTTGCCAGCATCCCAACTACAGCTGAATTTTGTTCCCTCACTGTTGAGGCACCTTGAAATTCTGTTTCTGAGGAAGCAATGTTGACAAAGTACCTGTTGATATTCTGCAGAACAAAACTGGTGCCACGTGCTACTCCTGTAGTGTCCGTGGGACCTGCAGATAACAGGGATTTATTTGGTCCACTTCCCATCAGAACCAGGGTCCAGGTATTAATGTAAACAATGCAGATAGAATAAACAGAAAGAAAGGTTTAGGAGAAGATTCATGTCACTTTTTTCTGACACACACGCCAGAGATTTATTTGAGGGAAGCAAGAGTACAAAAGGAGAGTGTACCTGGCCACACATGCATCCAGACCCACAAAGCTAGAAGCATTTCTGGCTCGCGCTATGCAAGCGTGGCTGATGTCTCCTCCCTTTGCAGGCAGACAGTAATAATAGTCTATTCCTTCTCCCTTTATCAGATCTAAAGTCTCTCCTCTTGGTATTTTCTCTTCAGAGGTCTTTTTAAAAGAAAACAAATGATCAGAAAATTGTAACAGTGAATTATGGAGAGTCACCTTTCTGGTAAGAAATTCTGACCCCATAGGAGAAAGAAGCAAACCATTTCTTCTTTGGCAGGATAAAGGCATGGGCTTCTCACATGGTTGCTGCTTCATTGTTATAGCAGAGAAATCACCATGCAAGTTATTATTAACAGGAGATGTAAAAATAATGCTAAATATGTTATTTACAGTCTTGATGTGTGGATAAGACTATTTGACTTAAGCTATACATTATAGCTTATTATTTTTAAATATATAAACATACTACATATACATATTAAATATATGTATGTGTATTGAAAAGTTTGTAATAATTACCAATTTGATTTAACATTAAGAAGTTCAGGCTTTACAGATGGTTTTGTAAGCATTCTCATTGATCCTCCCTCTAGATTGGAGGATGCGGCTTGTATAGAAGCTGCTTCTTGGAAATGAACCATTTGATATAGAAAATTTTGGTTTAAGCAGGTGATATTAAGGACTAACTATTTATTTTTTCAAGTTACTCTTACTATATTTTATTAATTACTTGTTTTTCTTCCATATATATTCCAATATGACTGTCATGAAATATGAGGTGCAGTTCAGTGAAGTGTCCTAAACATGAGTGAACTCTGTGGACAAACGCTCGCTATTGACTCTAGGGAAAGTCATGACTCTACTGTGAAAACCATGGCTGAGACATCACTCACTCTTTTTTCCTTTGAAATTATGACTGAGATACATGCATGTTTATACAAATGTGTCACGTAAGGAGTACAGACATTTGGAATCTGTACTTTGGCGTCACATCTGTCTATCTTAATGTACTTACAACAATCCCCTCCACATCAAGTATAAGTGTCTTCTTTCCTCCTGCTGTTTCTAAAAGAGAAAGTGCCATGCTCTTGCTCTTCTTTCTTAGAAGTTCAGTGGAAGGGAGATTTTCAGGCCATTTTCTCTTGCAGTTCTGAGACCTAGGTGTCCATGGTTTCTGTGGAGGGAAGAGAGAGATGCCTTGGGCAAAGGCAGGGAGTGGGAGGGGGTGGGATTCAGGGTTGGGTGCCTGGAGTAGCCGGAGGTAGGGGGTGGGAATACTCTTTACTACCCCAACAGAGAATTATTTTTCTGAAAGCAAGAGAAAAATTCCAGCTGATTTTTGGTAATAGTTTGTTATGTTTGTTTTTATTCAGCCTTTCTTTCATTGCAAAAATTTTGTTTAGCACCATGACAGGTGCTTGACTCTATTTCCTCTGAGCCCAACAGAAAGTAGGCATTTTTAAAAGGTCTTCAGTACAAGAATGGGAAAACTGTGTAATTGATGTAGATTTAACATTAAGTGGTGATAAAGACAGTTAAAATCTATCAATACTTTAAGACATTTGAAATACTTTTGTTTAATTAGAGCACTAGCAAAAGTGAATTTATTCTCTCATGATACTTCCAACTATTTTAATATCCTTTTTAAAATGTAAAGTACATTGTTTTGGATTATTGCATGTATTATGGTACAGGAAAAAAACAGGAATTATTTAAATTCTCCTTTGTTTCTGAATTAAACTATCTGTTTCTGGTGTTTGTATGTTTCCTTTTTTCTTTTTTTTTAATGCATCACCATTACCCCAGTTTTAAATAGAAGGAATAGAATTTCTTTTTGTACATCTTGGGGAAAAATGCAATGAGGAAAATGCATTGATTCTTTATCCCTCATCTATGAACAAATGGGCAGTTAATATAACAAGACTATAGATACCCAAATAGTTACAATAATTTTGATAATCCGGGAGCTTCCCATGTACTTACTCTAAAAATTCCTTATAAGATAGAAATTATTTAGGGAAAAAGCTAATTTTCACTGTGAAAACAAGCAGTTTTAGAATCTGGAATATTTTCATAACGAGATTGCCGTTTGCCATGTGAAAGTAGAGGCATGGAAAAAGGCAGAACTTTTAAACAAATAGCCTAAGTAGTTGTTCAGTGTTGTCGTAATTTGAGTCTTTCTAAAATGTGTTATTTTACAGAACTTACTGCCTTTTAATTTTTCTCCTGGTGTGTCAGTACAGTCAGCACATTGTATTCTGCACCACTAAGAATATTTGTGGCAGGAAAAAGATAGAAGCCCCCATGTGTATATGTAGTGAAAACACTAGAGGAAAATACTCTGTACTTGAAATGGGGAATTGTGTGGTGCTTTCACTGACTGCTGTTGCAATGTTTGATGTTTCAGGACGGATGGTCGCAGTATCACTTTGTAGCCTCATCTTCAACAATAGAAAGGGATCGGCAAAGACCGTACTCTTCATCCCGCACGCCCTCCATCTCTCCTGTGCGCATGTCTCCTAACAACCGCTCAGGTAAGATCAGGCTTTCAGAACTGAAGTAAAGACAGGGGTAATCCATCACTGCTCTTTCACTTCTTTAAGCAGTGTCACTGGCATACAGATTTGCTGTTAACAGTGGTGGAAGGGCAAAAATATATTCTTTACTCTTACCTGAATTATCTGTTCAAAAGAGGATTTATTTTTTTTTTATTAACAACTGGTAAAGTTTTACAGCAGAAAGAGTATTCCATAACTTTTCCTTATGAATTCCCATGCAGTGTTCTCCTGATTGGGATTACCTGACTAGATCTCAGGGCAGTGGTGTCCCGTAGTAGCACTTTGCTAGTCATCAAAACCACCATGTTGTTTATGACCACTCTGCACACTCAGCAGAAGTTGAAGGATCCACGTTGGTTTTTTTATCAGCTTTTATTCTGATTATGTATGTATGTGTATATGTGTGCATGCACACGCAGATGTAAATTTCACAAAAGACTGACTGCAGGTCTTCATGTAATACTGATGGCATATTTACATTCTGTATGATCCATACAATTTAACTATCTCAACATACGCTGCAGTGTTAATTAATTTTTCTATTCCAAAACCTGTGCATTTTTCCCTCAGCTTATTCTAAGGTAGAACCTATAGGTAATAGGTAGAACTATCTAACTTGGTTAGATAAAACCACTCCTAGTGAAGATCTTCTAAGATAAACAGAGTAAACCAGTCAGCCTTTCATTGTGCTTTTTACTACTTGTTCAATCAAATGCTGTCATTCCACAGGTATACCAGCAGTTTAGGATTAAAATTTGCCAAACTGATTATTGCCATCAGCACTGTGCCATATTTTTGTGTGTAAGAGAATTGTTTTTTTAATTATCTGGAAGCTGCATCTTAGTCCTGCTGAACAACCACCAAGGAAATTTGAAAAGGTAGCCAGAAGTACAGTGAGAGCTGCTATTCATTTTCCCATTACACAAGTCCGTAAAGGGCTTTTGTTCATTTTTTTCTTCTCCAAAATCTCATTTTGACTGTAAGTGCAAGGCACTTGAAATGTCTGGCCCTGAGATCTTAGTTCTGTCTCTTGCCAGAACTCTCCTCACTTCTGTTACTCTGTTGCTTAGAGAGCATACTTAAAGGAATTTTGAATTAAATCTTACTGCCATAATCATTTGTCATAGGAACTGGAAAAAGACAAATGTAGTGGCTGTTTATGAAGGAAGAGAAGCCCATGTAATTACAGACCAATCAGTTCAACTTCCTTCTAGAAAATTGCTGGAATATAGAATCACAATCTGAGCACCTCAGACATAGTAGGAACGTGTGATACTGCTCAAGTCTAGGAGTGTCTGTTTCTACAAAGTACTGTACGCTAATGTCTGTCTGGTAGTATCCATATCAAATACAAACATTGGTTTGATACGATTTGTTCGTATAAAATCCACCTGAATTCTTGCTAAAACATAGTTAAAGCGCTTTGTGGAAAGAATAGTCAGTAAATGAAATTGACTGTAATCAGTAAGACTCTTTCACACAAGACTTCTATAGGCAAGCTAGGACAAGCTAGCAGACAGTCCGGAAGACGTCATGTGGGGTAAATACAAAGCTGACTGAAAGCCATTCACAAAGAATGGGTATTGCTTATTGCCAAAATGGAAGAATGCACGAATAAGAGAGACACAACATGGGGTCAGTGGGAAGAGGTATGCACCAAGTATTCAAGCACGTAACAGCCAGCAGCGAAGAGGAACGGCATGAACTTTCTCTGCTTTCATAGCAGACAAATGGAAATAATGAGCAGCAAGGAGTCAGGCTAGACATCAGGGAACATGTCCTAACAGTAGGGAAACAAAGCACTGAAACAGACTGCTTGGAGCAGTTATGTGGTCTCTGTCATTAGAGATCTTTAGTTTTAGATGAAAATCTGTCAAGAATTATTTTGGTATATTGGATCCTACCCTAAAGTGAAGAGTTGAAATAAATGAACTCAAAGTGTCCCATCCATCCCTAGGACTTGGGGATAGGATGCTTTAGCTAGCATAGAGAACTAGTCCTCTGTCCTTTAAGAATAAAAGCAGAAGACCTTGATATCCACTTTTCAGTCTAGTGTCAACCAATGATTTTATGTCTGCTTCCAGGAAAAACTCTGAAAGACGGCACTTCTGGATTTTTACACTTGCCAGAAAGCAATTGTTCTCACATGGGAGGAGGGAGATAATTTTCACAAGGAACAGAGAGAGATGGTTTTGTCTTTATCAGTCAATTTTGTTCAAAACACCAGAGTGCTTAAAAGCATTACGAGAGTATGTGAAACAAAATACATCCCTGTGTTAGCAACTTTTTCAGCATTTGCATTCTGTTTTGTTCCCTGTTAGACTCAAGTTGCCATTAGCTGATTTGGTAATTTAATGTCATGTTTCTTTATATCTGCTGGATTATCAGATTTAGAATTACAGTATTGACAAGCAATTTAAAAGCAATCTCTGATTCTAATAGCTTCATAAGAAAAACCATCTGTCTCGCATTTGCTGTGTAAATTCAGATGCTAGGGCCAGCAGAACCAACCTAAGCAGAATTCATCATTGCTTGTGCTTCCATGCTCCTTAACTAAAAAATGTAACATAGTTTAGAGATGCTGAAAGAGAAAACTCATGATCAAGATTCACAAATGAGCTTGTCTTATATTTTTAGGTGGGGTTTTTTTAGTTTTTTTTAAACAATTACATTGTTATTGATTTTGAGGTTCTTTTGACATATCAAATATCTGGGTGGAGAGAGGAGAGGAAGTAAGCACAAGCACTTTAGTTATTTTTGTACCATTATGCCTATACAGGCTCTGCCACTCACCTTGTACTCCTTCCCCTACACTCCACAACAGGCAAAGTGCATTGTATCTGACAATACCTAAATATCTTGCAGTCAGTTTACTTGAAAGCCATTATTTTTAGCTCTGCTTTTCTCCTTTTCCTGAACATTGTAAGCTGTAAGTCTTCATGATCAGTGCAAGTGATGCCCTTCACATTTTTTTAACACATGAGAATCAAATACAAAACCAGGACTCCTCCTAGTCACTTCATCCTTTCCTCCTCTTAGCCATTGCACAAGTGGCGATTATGACAGATTTAATTTTAATGATACCTTAAAGTAGCAGTTATTTTAATGGCAATTGTTCATATGTAGATAAAGAATCATAGAGTGGTTTGGGTTGGAAAGGACCTTAAAGATCACCGAGTTCCAACCCCCCTGCCATGGGCAGGGACACCTCCCACTAGCCCAGGTTGCTCAAAGCCTCATCCAGCCTGGCCTTGAACACCTCCAGGGATGGGGCATCCACAGCTTCTCTGGGCAACCTGTTCCAATGTCTCACCACCCTCATAGTGAAAAATTTCTTCCTAATGTCTA
>VZTO01013907.1:185040-197534 GCA_013400615.1 Syrrhaptes paradoxus
TAGCATAGTTTCCAGGAGGATCTGCTCCATGATCTTGCCAGGCACAGAGGTGAGACTGACCAGTCTGTAGTTTCCCAGGTGTTTCTTATTTCCCTTTTTAAAAATGGGGGTTGTGTTTCCCCTTTTCCAGTCAGTGGGAACTTCACTGGACTGCCATGACTTCTCAAATATGATGGATAGTGGCTTAGCAACTTCATCTGCCAGTTCCCTCAGGACCCATGGATGCATCTCATCAGGTCCCATGGACTTGTTCACCTTCAGGTTCTTTAGATGGTCTCAAACCTGATCTTAAAAATACTTAAAGACACAGAAATTATTTGAGTTCCCTTTAAATGTTATCATTCTTTGCTGTATGTTTTCCATGAAACACACCTTTCATTTCTTCCCGTTCCCATTAGAATAATTTAATGGGTTTGTTTGTTTTCAACAGAGAAGGGAGAAAATGATTTTATAAGAGTTTTCCACATAGTTGAAAGTTGACGGTCTTTTCAACAGAAATAAATTAACCATTTTGAGAAAAAAAATAGAAGTGCCTATACTAGAAAGTTTTGACAAGTTAAATAAATTAAAAAGCTAAGGGGGGAAAAAAAATCATTATTATTGTACTTTTTTCTTGATGATCATCTTAGATCATTCAGAGAGAAAATGATCGTTGGAGTTGATTTTCCCATTAATACATTGTCCTGTATTTGAAATAACAACACCTTTTCTTCTATAGTGGGGCAGTGTTTCTTGAAACAGCTCAATGTTAGTATGCTAACAAATATAAACTTTACTAAAATGTTTACTCTAGAATTAAACACTATATTCAGTCGTATGTGGCAAGAAAAAATAAATCCATTTTTATGATCTAGCAAGTGCCCCAGCCTCACCTCGGGAAATGATCAGCTTAAAAGAAAGAAAAACAGACTATGAATCAACTGGAACAAATGCCACTTACCATGGAAATAAGGGAGAACACACTTCTAGGAAAGACACCATGACAGGTGAGATTATGCTTGCATAGCATATATAAAATTCAGCTCTGATAGACCACTGATTTTGTAGGCTTGGCTGGGTTTACTGTACTATAGAAAAGAGTCAGCCTGTTTTGGTTGATTCCAAAGTTTTAGTCACCATGATAAGTATTTGATCTTAATGAACTCAATGCTATGTGAAAATAGTTTGTGAAGACCATGTTTCTTCACATAGGAAAATCAATTTTACATTTCTTTTTAATTTTAAGTGTGTTTTCATTTCAGAAGGAAGTCAGTAAATCCACCTTGTATTAACTGGCATTATTTCTGAAGCATGACAATGGTTGAGCATGTGCGGTGATCCCTAACATCTATCTTTTGCAGGGAGTGGCTTTCCGGGACTGGTTAGCTTATTTTGCATGTCAGTCGTTCCTCAGAAACTCAGTAGCAGTTTGCAAAGTCTGTCCCTGCTACTTTCTCCGCTGGGCTGATGTAAATGGAACAATTTTCTCTGTGTATGTTACGGTATCTATTGCAGGTTTCACTGAAGGCTTCTCTCCCTTAGTGAGCTCAATAACGAGTTAGCACTTCAGTAATTAAAAAAATTTGAGTGCTTTGCCCAGTACTGCACCTCTTTGTTAATTCTGTTGCCAAATACATGTTGGTCCCCATCACCGTTGCACAGGCTTATATAATTTCTGTTGAACATTTTTGTACATTTATATAGTGCTGAGCATCGTGGTGTTCTCTCCTCCAATTGCTACCTCAGGGCAAGCAAAAAACCACAGTGTCACTCTGGAGTCACTCTGCAGTTTACCTTTTCCCACGCCCTCTGTAGAGGTCTTGCTCAGAGGATGCCAGAATGGGCTGTCTTTGTGGGGGTGCCAGTAGGATGCTGACTCAGCGTCAGGCCATCCATTCCAGCTTTCAAAACCGTATTTAGGATACTCATACCGTCTACTGTGTTACACACTCTTATGTAATCAAAACCTAAAGACCAGCCTTTGAATTTGTGTGAAAACCCAATACGGAACGTGAATTAGGATGAAAGTGAAAATCTGAAGAAGAAGAATGACAGTCAAGAGCATTTGGAAACCATAGAAATGAGGAGTGTCCTGAAGAGCATCTGCAGTGTACTACATGAGGTTGCAGCAGATTTCAGTCAAGGTACTGCATTTTATGTTTCTCTGATGTTTTGTGTGTTTCATAGTCACTGCACAAGGCAGTTCTCTGAAACACTTCAGTGCTCCTTATTTGTGTGATTGTGAAGGACAGGACTGTGGTTTTTTTCAGCATTTTGTCAAGAATAGATGAAGAGGGAATCTCAAGAACAAGAGCAGCAGGTTGAAAAGGCAGAAGTTTTAGTATTTCTTTCTAGCTGTATCTGCAAATTTAGACTAGCAGATTGTATCAGAAGGTTCACAAAAAAAAGAAGGGTTTCCATGTGGGTAATCTGTGTTTCCTTGCAGGTCTCCTCTCTCCCCAGTTTAAAAAAAATAGGGTTTTCTTTTTCCCCATCCTTTTTCATTTTGTCTTTTACTGTAGTGTTGTTCTTCTCCCACTCCTGTTTCCCTTGTTTCCTTTCTCTTTCAATATAATTTTCAGATCATGAGGTTTGTATTTCCCCAGCAATCTTTGCTCCACTTTGATTTTTGCATGGTGTTTTCCTTTAATATCTGCTTGTATTTTTTCTGGTTTTGTTGATCTATCGGGTGAGCTTTTAGTAAGGAAACTCCAAACAGTCAGCATCATGCTCAGCTATCGACTATGTTTCCAGCTACTGAGCTCAGTGAGAAAAATCAAAACCAAAATAAAATTGAAAAGTTAAATAATATTTTGCAATCTTACATGACCATTAACGAATCACTTTCTCTCTCTTTCAGGTCACCAAATCTCTGCTCATTTGGTCTGAGCTCAAATAAAGCACTATTTTAAGAGCAAAAGAAAATAACAGGAGTCTCACTCGTCAGCATTCAACATGAAATTTGTGTAACATGTTTGTAGCTCATAAAATAAATATTTCATTAAATATAAAATCGGTATTTGTGTTTTTAATTGTGAAACATTTTGACTTTACTTGGTTGGTCTAATACAAGTTTGTGTAGCAAGTTCATTGCAATGCTTGTATTTCATTCTGTGCATCATACAATGCATCACAGCTGATACATCCACAGAGCCTATGGGACTTAGATAAATGTTTTTTCAGGTTCCACTTGGCGTGTACATAGTTTGCGCTGGTCTTGTATTTTGTGCCAAGCTGATGTATTACACAAAGCTTTCTTTGACTTATGGATTTACACAGAATGTAGAGACACATCTGTAGTCCCAATTTATCCATGACTGTCTCCATGCTCGTCTCCAAAGCTCTTCTCGGTTTATAGTTCAAAAATTTTATGGCCTCTTGGCTGGGACCGAAATGAAGGGTTTTGATGGATTTTCAAAGTAGAAAAGTTGGCTTCTTGCCATTATGAGGAGTTGTCAGTAAACCTCTGGGAAAAATAGAGAATCTATGAAGTATACAGTTTGGCTGAAGCTGGTAACTTCTATTGATTTCACAAGGACAGCTAAAAAATAGAGGCACAATATCAAAGTTCTCATTGCCCTCTTCCCTTCACAGGTTTATGGTGCATGGTATATTTACTGCCCATCTTCTCTGTAGAAAATAATAACCAATGATAAAATTTTATCACCTAAAGTATATTTTTAAGACAAAAACTATTATATTCCTTTAAAAAAAAAGGAACTATAAGTGCATATGATGACGTTATTTATGCCATGATATGTTCCTTCAGAACAGGGAAGATGAGCTTACTGTATACTGTCAGGGGACTCCTGCTCTGAAGTTTCTTCTATTTTCTTAGTTCCCTTGCTCAACTAATACATGCATCACAGTCTGCATCCTGTATCTTTACTTCCACCAGCAGAAACACCTCTGATTATATTATTTTCTTTTGGTTATCAAGAATCAGTCATCTCTATTTCTGTTATTTAAACTTACTTGCAAGTCCCTGCACATTGAGAACACAAACAACCACCATCATCTGCTACAATACCTACCAATGATCGGGCTACTTGAACTTATTATTACTTTAAGAAACTGTAATACACTGTAATAATTTCTCATGCCCTTACCTCATCTTTCACCGTGCAGGAAGGTGGCAGTGGTAGTGACAGGCAATGATCTCTGTTAGCTGAGGTTTGTGAAGCACAGAAGCATTTTCCTTTACTGTCTTGAACTACCTTTTGGAAAATGGAGTCCTGCTGCTTCCAGCAGAAAAAGCAGGTTATGCAATAGCAGATGAGGGTGACTACCTGTCCAGCTGATCTTTCATTTCTTACTGTCAGTCTGTGTACGTGAGGGCAAAAGGGTACTGCCTTGTTATTTCAAAGTGTCTGTAAATGTGTTCAGAATAAGTACTGACAAGAACTGAAAGCTGAATGTTAAACCATGAATTAAGTGACTGGGATATATGGGGGTGCCTTCGGTCACTGATATCTTTCTCACTTAAACCACTGAATGACATGATTTTCAAAGCTGTTGTCAGCTTTGTAGAAAACTGCTGTGAGGAACTATATGGGGTTTTTTTTTAACCAGTATTACCTTGAAAACTGAACAGGGGAAGAAAGAAACGTATTTTTCTATAATGTTCTTTACTGCAGGTAAATCACTGCAGGTTGATCATAGTACTCATTTTAGAACCTTCTCGATTTTGCCTAGTAAAAAGTACCTGTTCAGTACCATCATGTACTGGTGTTCAGATACTGCATAAAAAATACACACACACACACTCATCACTCCTCAAATCATTTCATCTCCGGCTACAATTCTCACATCTCTGTAAGGAAGTGTGGCTGATGGAAAATATCCATTTCTTGCTCCTTGTAGCCATTTCCCTTTTCTTGACATATTTAAAAAAAAAGAAAATTATGTCATTACCCTCTCTTTTTCTCTGTTTAATAATTTTACTATGATGGCACATATACAATATTAACAGCAAAAGTCAGATACTAACCACACAATATCTGTCCATTCATCTAGCTCATTCTCTCCCTTTTTTCTTTTATATTTGCCCTCTCCTTTTGGACAGCAAGAGTCAACTGCTCACTGAAGCATGGCAGAGCGGGAATGGAGTTCCCAGGGATGCCACCTGTGTGTTCAGAAGCAGGTACTGGAGCGGGGCTGCATGCATTGCTAGCAGCTACATTGTTTGACTTACATTTCCTCCAGAGACAGAATTATCTCAGCCTCGAAGCTAGACTAAGCCAANATTTGATGTGTCATTGTATTTCTTTATATTACATTAAGAGAAGAATTGTACTTTTTTTTTTTATTTTAAACTTGTGCATTTGTATCCACATCACTGCAGTGAAATCAGCAATGCAGACCTTGCACTTGTTTTCATAAGCTGAAACTATCCATTTCTCCATCACAGAATATGTGATCTGGGAGACTATAAGTCTTCAATCTGGCATGTGACAATTCTGAGCACATCAGTGCAAATGTCACAGCACTGCATTGGACAGCTGTGCACCACCTATGGACTATTTCTGGTTTTATAGTGGTCATGGCTATTGGTGGCACATATGTACCATGTGCCTTTTTATCTACCTGCAAAAATATAGAAACGTCATGACGCTCCTTAAAGTCTCTCTGATTGCCTGTAGGAACAACATATAAATTAGCATGTGTCCAGTTTGCTATTTTTCATCAGATTCTTCACAAAACCCTCAGATGTTGTACCTTATACCAATCTTTTATTCTTGACATCACCCAACTATGAACAGTATTGTCCTGTCTGGACTGAACATGTTCAGTCATGCCTGACTGAAAACTTGCATGCATGAGACTTCAATCTTGCAATTTATGTACATAAAACCAAAATGGTTACAAGAAGTTCTTCCCCTGTTTAATAGAGTCCAACACATTGAATATCACTTTCATTTTTTTCAAGAAGTAGCACTTTACAAAATGGGTAGCTGAAACACTTAACTCTGAGTATCTTTAGATCTTGAGAAAACAAATTTGTATAACCAAACTTCTTCTAGCACTTTTTAGGACAAGCAAAAAACTCAGAAAATATGGCATAAAAAAGATGGCATCAATGAAAGATCTGACAGTTGTACTACTGAGAGTCATGCTGTCATGAGATGTGCCATAAATAGCAATGCTGATGCAGACTCCTCTAGTACCAAAAACTGTCATTGGGAGGGAGATTTTCAAACACTAAAGCAGAGGATGCAGCTGGAATATAAAAAACTTGGAAATAGAAGTCAAGTCTTGTACATCCCTCAAGTTTGGTGACAAAATGCAGCCTAAGCAGAGAGAACATCTGCAGATCAGTCCTTCCATACTGACATCTATGGCCAAAGACAAACCACTCAAGCAGTCATCATTTCCATCTGTTATCACCTATTGGCACACAGACAGGATTAAGGCTACCTAGCATTGGAAAAGACCAATCATCGTCTGTTACTAGAGATTATATTCTTCTTCCCTTCAAAGAAAGGATCCTGCTGCACTCTTGGAGCTGATAATGTTGTCAGTCAACCACACCCAAAATCCAGCTGACCATTTTAAAGCCAAAGTCTGTAAAGCAGAGCTGAATGAATCCTTANAAGTATACCCTCAGCATGGAACCCATAGCAGATGTGAAGATTGGAATTGATGTATTAAAGTCAACTTTGACTAAAGACGGTGCTATTCCTTTCTCCAGAGAGGGTGTGGTGGCTGGGAGAAAGAGGCAGTTGTAGGTGCTGGGGTTAGCAGGTTGACAGAGGAAAAAAGAGTGGTTGCTTCTTCAGTAGCTCTAGTTCTTCTTAGTGATGTGAGTAGCATGGATCCCATGCCTGGCTTTCAGCTCTGATTCTCGTCTCTACCCTCNTGTCATTGGGAGGGAGATTTTCAAACACTAAAGCAGAGGATGCGGCTGGAATATAAAAAACTTGGAAATAGAAGTCAAGTCTTGTACATCCCTCAAGTTTGGTGACAAAATGCAGCCTAAGCAGAGAGAACATCTGCAGATCAGTCCTTCCATACTGACATCTATGGCCAAAGACAAACCACTCAAGCAGTCATCATTTCCATCTGTTATCACCTATTGGCACACAGACAGGATTAAGGCTACCTAGCATTGGAAAAGACCAATCATCGTCTGTTACTAGAGTTCATATTCTTCTTCCCTTCAAAGAAAGGATCCTGCTGCACTCTTGGAGGCCTCCAGAACTCTTCTCCATTTCCTAACAGAACTATGCACTGTCTCAGTAACTGCATCCAGCTCTTCAAGAAATAAGAGTTTTTCATCCCTATCAATAGTTATCTAGTGAAAAGCCCTGACTTTCCTGTTTCAGGAACATCCTGGAGATCTTGAAGAACACCGTCTGAGATCTGTAAAGCAGCAACATGGAACAGTGCACCAAACTGACAAAAAGTATACCCTCAGCATGGAACCCATAGCAGATGTGAAGATTGGAATTGATGTATTAAAGTCAACTTTGACTAAAGACGGTGCTATTCCTTTCTCCAGAGAGGGTGTGGTGGCTGGGAGAAAGAGGCAGTTGTAGGTGCTGGGGTTAGCAGGTTGACAGAGGAAAAAAGAGTGGTTGCTTCTTCAGTAGCTCTAGTTCTTCTTAGTGATGTGAGTAGCATGGATCCCATGCCTGGCTTTCAGCTCTGATTCTCGTCTCTACCCTCAAAGGTTTCAAGTTGCGAAGGTATTAAAACCAACTTGGTGCTTCCAGGTTTTAAACCATTTCACAGAGACCTGAGAGAAGTTGCATGAGCAATGTTTCAGTTCCACTGGTGACTGATTCACAACTACTCAATTTTTAATTTCAGGCACGTGCTTTTGTAGTGAGAGTCCTCAAGACAGCATCAAATGGTTATCGTGTCTGGAAAGTTAATAATGCATGCTCAGTAAGAACAGTGCACAGCAGCCACACAAAATACTACCCTCACGTTCTTTCAAATATGAGAAATAACTACAGTTGTTCTAGTTCTACCAGCAAACTAAGCTTCAGTTGGATAGCCAAATAAAAGTGATCAGTGAAGTCAGCTTTGCAGGGAAAATTCTTTAGCTTTTTATGTGCTTTTTTGGGGCAGAGTGGGAAATAAATCTTTTGCAAAACTGTATGATGTTATCCTTGTCTTTAGAATTACTTCTGATTTCAAACTCATAGCACAGTTTTGTCCATGCATTTTAGTAGTAGGACGTCTGAGAAGAAAGTGGCAGCAGTTCATGGATTTGAGACTATCTTTGCAACACATCTTCAGTATAACTACATACTCATACTACTATTTTGCACAACTAATTTTTCAGTTGCATTTAATACCTTTTTCCATGAATTATTTCACCATGTAATAAAAGCACTGTAATCTCAAGATTTACAACTGTTACCTGTTTAGTGTATGTGTGATATAAAATCCCTCATGTAACCTGAAATATATTACTGAATGCTAGCTGAATATGAAATTCCTTTGTTGATTTATATGTGAAGTGCACAAGATTGGTATGAACATGACAGATCTCCTGTTACCATTAATAAGTGTATAGATACTACATACATGCATGTGCACCAAAGCAAAGATTCTGACTGTTCAGTGGGAGGAAGAAAAAGCATAAGTCTGCAGATGTTTTTAAAGATTTTTGTGTATGGGAAAGAGGTGCTGTATAATATATTTAGTGAAGACTTCGGAATACATTTTGAGGCCAAAGAAGTATGTTTGGTAAACCTGTTTTATCCTTCCTTTTTTTTTCTGCAGCTCAGAACACTGGAATCTCAACTTTGTACAGGAATTCATATGGTGCACCTGCTGAAGATATCAAACATAACCAGGTAAGTAAGAAGACTAAAATGTTACTGTTCTAGATGGCATAAAAATTATCTAAGGCATTTAAGGCTGTAATTCATAATGAAAGCAAGCGCAGCTGAAGCTTGAATGCCTTTAAAGTTCTAGATGTGTGTTACACAGGCTACAAAAGCCAAGATAATGTTAATGGGCACATCTACTGGCTCTAGTATCTCATCATGTCCTGTGAATTTGGTTATGTCTGGTCACATCTTATTACTTGAGTATAGCCGTCATAAAATTCAACACTACTGCTGTTTTCCACCTTTTCCCACTTGCTTTGTCAATGAAATGTCAGGTTTATGATTGACATATCAGAAATAATATGTCAGCTAAAAAGAGCCCAGAAGTACTACTTCGGTCCCCTATTTTCTATCAGAAGTGGACTGTCTCTAACTTCTTGGCATATAGATGGGTAGCGTAGTATAAAATTTTTCTCCTGTGTCCAAAACTAAACACCTTTGTTGGAATCTGTGAAATAACAGGGGGGCTCAAAGTCCCATACACCTTGATAGCAGTACTAGAAATAGAAGCTGGAGTAGTTGTGCTCCCTTGTGCTGTTCTAATATTGGGCCCAGTGTTGTAAGATCACTTGTTGGATGGTTAAAGGACATGGACAGGCTTTTGCACTTCACGCATAGAGTACAGACATACTTTGAAAGAATGTCACAGAGTTTGGGACATAGCAGTGCAGCTGTTCCTCTCTTCTTGAAGGAGCGTTACTAGCTCTTGCAGAGTTAGCAGGATCTGCAGAGTCTTCTAACACCAGCCTCTGAGCATCAGTATTCCCAATATGACCATCTGAGGACTGAAAGGCTGTATCATTTTGGAGTCACAGTCTGCCCCAACTTAATAAAGGTGACATAGAGTGAAAGGGAGTGTTCCACTAAGATACTCAGAAAATCTTTATAAATTTCAGATCATAATTAAGTCCCAACTATAAAAAAAGAGACTTGCTAGGGCTGTCTGCAAAAAACCTTATGGCAAACTGAGGTTAAGGGACTACCTGAGACTGTGTATCATAAATATTTCAGCTTCAAGGCAACTTACGGGAATGTAGCAACAACACAAGATTGCCAACATGAAGTGTTGAGGAGGTGGTAGGAAGATGGTTCAGCTTAGCAGTAACAGAAGAACACATTTCAGGGCACTTAGTTTGAAAGTTTGTCAGGTCAGTGCCCTGAAAACTATACATGGTTCTTAAGGATATGGTGTCACTCCAAATCTCACTTGTGGCAACGGCAGCTGCAAAATGTTTAGTATCTTTGGAGTGTATATCACTTCCATTCAAATTCTTCAAGGCTGAGTTTTGGCCACCAGTGGCTGCATTATGTAGCTGCAAAATAGGAAGTTATACACAGATTATAGTTACAAAAGTAACTGTAAGCTATGCTGCTCGGATCCAGATTTTAATTATTTTTGAAGTAAACCAGCATTGGTTAGCAGCAATAACATTAAATAATATATGTATTTAATAACAATATTAAATAAAGAAATATAAAGGAATGTAATGACAAGGCAAAGCTGTGGAATTACTTCACTACCAAGCAATACCTTGAGCAGATGTTAAGATTACAAAGATAAACTTTGTATTTCCAGCATTATAAACATAGAGTGAGACTTACTCCTTCAAAAACTCTATGGCTTTGAGCAACCTGATCTAGCAAAACCCCCATGGCAGGGGGGTTGGAACTCGATGATCTCTAAGGTCCCTTCCAAACCAAACCATTCTATGATTCTATGATTCCCTCTTGTTGCCCACAGTAGGTTGTTTCTAACAAGCTGTGGGAATTACTGTCTTTCAGGTTTCAGCACAGCCAGTTCCACAGGAGCCCAGCAGAAAAGATTATGAACCATATCAGCCATTTCAGAATTCAACAAGAAACTATGATGAGTCCTTCTTTGAGGACCAAGTGCATCATCGTCCTCCTGCAAGCGAATACAACATGCACCTGGGACTAAAGTCAACTGGCAACTACGTCGACTTCTATTCAGCTGCTCGTCCCTATAGTGAACTTAACTATGAAACAAGCCACTATCCAGCCTCTCCCGACTCCTGGGTTTGAGACTTGGGCAGATACAAAAGCTCCAGGAACTGTGCATGTGCATGCATACCACAAGACATTTTTTTTCCTGCAAATTTAGTTTGTTAAAGCCTGTTCCATAGGAAGGCCCAAATAACCAGTATGGAAAAAATTAAGAGATTTTTTTAGAAGGCTAAAATATATGAAAGCTAAACCTGGGAGTAATTAGAGAGAAATATATATATACATATATATATTTTACAGTGTGGGGCAACTTTACTGTTGGCCTGTAGAGTCTAAAGTTCAGTGCTGTATATCGAATGTGGCTGAAGGAAGGAGGGAGAACAAGACAGTGGATGTGGGTCAAGAGTTAAGCACAAGTAACTGAGCAGCATACATACTTTATGGGGAACAGCTTCTCACACTTTGTTTAATATCCTCATTCATTGTGAATCTAGGCTTCAAGTTGCATTTGGGGTTTCCTCTGTACAGCAAGATGTTTCTTGCCTTTTGTTAATGCATTGTTGTAAAGTATTTGATGTACATTACAGATTTAAAAAAAAACCAAGTGCATTGTGTATATTACACCAATGCCACAGTGTTTCTTCATCTATGGTTCTGAATATTGCTTCAATTTCAAATTTTGAAAGATGTATGAATTTCCAGTTTTTGTTTTCTTTTCCCCAGTGCGTTTTAACAAAAAAAAAATCAAAAAATCAAAAAAACAAAAAGGAATATTTAGCAGTATTGTACGTTCTGATATGTGAATTTGTTTGTGGCAACTTTAAAAAAAAGGCATTCAGCAGTTTCTGACAATTAACATTCATCATTCCACACTCCTTGTCAACGAAGTGCTTTTTCACTGCCTAAAATTTTAGATGTAGATATTTGAAATAGATTTTTTTCATTTATACCAGTTTTCTTTATGATGATACAGTGTTAAAAGAAAATAAATTACAATTGATCTGTCATCCATATTTGCTAAGAATGTCTATTTCCAAGAACCTACCATACAAATACACATTCTTACTTGTGTGTGTCCACGTAAGCACAATATTCTGTGTGCATGTATGTGTTCGAGTGTGTGCGTTTGTGTGGTGTAAGACTTCTTTTCATCTGATGTTTTCCTTGTTCAGCTTCAATTTTTGTTTGATTTACTTTTTTTTAAACAGTGGAAACTCCAGTATGTACTTTCTCTTACTCACTTTCTTAGCCATTGATAGCAATTCAAAATTGTTAGGCCACATACAAAGGAAGCAGTTATCGGATTTTTTTTTCACTGACTCTGGCACCCGTAGGTGCCGTTTCCTTTAAAATAGCGTCTCTTGATCTTCTCTTGAGGAAATTTCATTCATCTCCAGCCACCAACCAGCAAGTGCTCAAGGAGGGCAGTTTGATCTTGCTGTCTCCCTGAGGAAATGGAAAACAAAGACCCAACAGACTTGTCTCTAGAGTCTCCGGACTCTTCAGGCTTTAGAAGGGTCCAACTCCTGAACCATTATGACAATCATTTATTTTAACCCATACCAAAAAAGAAAACCCGATACGCAAAACACATTCCTCAAATATGAAATATACTGACCATTTCTGTGCATTTAAATTAAAAACCTGAAAAATAAAAAAAATGTAAGGGACAGAGGTTGTTTTTTTTTTTTTAATTAAAAAAAA
>VZTO01013907.1:197661-227586 GCA_013400615.1 Syrrhaptes paradoxus
AAGATAATGGGGGACAAAAAATCCCAGAAAAAAAATTTATAAAAAAAAGTGAGACGGGGGGGGGGGGCGCGGGGCACAGCGGGCCAGATGTATAGTGAGGTAGATAAAAATACTATTCATAGTTTTGGACACAGGTTGTTTATATTTTATTTATTACATTGATTTTAATAAGACAAGTGACATTTGCAGTGCTATTTTGAACAAAGCACATTTTCAGTATAGAAACTTTTTTTCAATAAAGAATGTCACTCGCAACTTGAAGTTCTTCTTGACTGCCTGATAACCACCAGGCTGGTGCAGTTCTCCAGGCGCAGGATTGCCAACAGGCTGAAGGGATCCTCATTCTGTTTTAAGTTCTTGGGACAGGAGATTACTGTAAATTGGATTTACTTCCATTCCTCAAACTACTGAAATGCCCACATTGCCCCCGTTCAGCTCTTCTTAGGAATGACTTGGAGTCAAATGTTGGCCATTGCTCAAGTGAGAGATTCTGGATCGATGAAGTGGCATAAAATAACTTCTGTCTATAGTTTGTGTTGGTTTGTTTCCATTCTTTGTAGTGGCAAGTGCTTCAACTTCACTCTTGCTGTACTGAGTTTTGAGAAAGTGTTGATTTACCTGGCTTCTCTTCCAGGCTTGGAAATCCAACACTGCTGCCATACCGAGCAAGATAAATATGATGCATTCTTTTTAATATTGAGGAAAGTATCATTACTTATTGCTGTTCCCTTCATTCTTGTACTAGATCACACACAGAAATAGAGAAGAAACAAAACTGTTCCAAAAAAATGTATAAAATGCAATTGATGTACTGTAAAATGTTGGATTTTTTTTTTTAACAAGCTTCGTATTAGAATCTTGTTCAGCTGTGTAGAGCTATATAGATCTCACTGTTTTATTAAATGCTGTTTATGGTCTGGAAGGAATGGTTAACCTATCTCAAAATTAACAAATGTGCACTAACCTGAGCAATATTAATTTGAAGACAAATAATATGAATTCAATATTTAAAAGAAAAACTATGATTTTAAAGGTATATTAACACTGAAAGTACATTTTGACAAATAACATATTTAAGCCCAAAATATAAATGGTTATGTCAGATAACACAAAAGAACTATAACAATATAGACTGAGAAAAAAAAATGTTTCACTGTACATGTTGCTAACATGTACAAAGACAAACTCATATTGACATATTTTCTATTAATAAATCCTACTGTATTGTGGAGAATTGCTGGTCATAGTGCAATATGTTTAAACTCAGAATTTGACTTCATAGGTCGATGCCTAGGTTCACACAGCCAGGAAACCCCTGCCATTTGTTTATTTTAAATATTAAGCGGACAGCCAACTTTCAGCTCTCAAGTCATTTGCTCCCCCCTCCCTCTCCATCAGATTTATGAGCAGAACCTACTCCACAGCAGCAAGCAAAGGGGAAAGGTATTTTTGAGAAGAGTGTATACCCAGTTCACCCCTAATGACAGCTGCAAGAGCTCAGCTGCCACTGCTTACAGAGAAATAGTTTATCTGCACCTGTAGAAAAAAACTAAAAGGCTTAAGGCTGGTGCTGCCAGATAGGAACATGCTGTAAAAAATATAATCTTGGCACCAACGTTAGATAGACCATGGCCAAGAAATGGTGAGCGAGCTGTTAATTTACTTGTGCATTGCTGGGAGCACTGGTGTGCGCTGCATGTAAATGCTCAGGAATAATTCTTCCCTGGGACTGGGCTGCATTAGCAGAAGCATCTCGCCAGGGAGACTTGCGACTCAAATCAGAAATGCTGACTTATTTTTTTTATATCTTGGCACAGCACAGGCTGTGCAAGCCAGTGCGCTGCAAGGGAGGCTTTTGCAACTCCTCCCCCCCTGTTACTCATCCTCTACTGCCAGCAGGCAGAAAGAGCTCCACGTTCAGTGTTACTGCCTGTGTCACGGGGAGTGGTGACAGGAGTAGGAGGGATGGAGGCAGCAAGCCAAAGTGGGAGAGCCAGGGGGGAACAAAAAAGGGGCCTAAAAATACAGGAAGTCAGAACTTGTGTGTGAGGACAGATACACACCCATAGTTACTAACGTTGGAAGAGATAACAAGAGATATTATACACTGAGATCATCACATATTGCTAACAAGCTAATGCACTGAATACTTAATAGCAGCAACGTGATGTGCACAAAGCTTCATGCTAGAAAAGTGGGAGGGAACAGCAGAGGGAAATCACAAATCACCATTGGGCACTTCCAGCTTCAGCCAGCAGAAGATGTTGGGCATGAGGGCAGCAGCTGCTCGCTGCTGTGAGGGAAAGAGAAGGGGGATGAGACTCTTGATCAGACTTTAACACTAGGTCCAAGACTTTAAGATTAGGTCAAAAAGACATTAGGCAGCTAAAACAGAGGCAACTTTTTGCAAACCTCCCCCCTTGCCTGGCCATCCTCAAGGGCAGAGTGTGTTTCCCCCAGCAGGTACAAGGACAGGATGCACAGAGGGGACAATCCCATCAGGGATCCAGCTTGCAAAGGCTCATTATTGTCGTCTGGGCAAGACCCGGTACTGATGTGTGGCTGAGCAGCCACCTGTGCTGAATGCTGCTGATGCTGGGGCTGGGCTTGCTGAGGAGCAGGTCCAGCCACATGCAATTTGAAGCCCAGCATTTTACCTGGAGGTCAAGTGCACACCAATGTCTGCTGAAGAACTGTGCAGTGCTGGCTCTTTTCCATGGGACTAGCAGGTTTTTCAATAGTGGCCTCAAGCCAGTCTTGAGACATTTAAGCTGAAAATGGGAGATTTGAGTTTCGCCCCCAGGGAAGGGGATTGAAGCCTGCAGCTGATACCTATAGGGAGGGGGGCATCCCCACCTTCCAGGCTGTTAAATAAAAGTGAGAAAAGGAGTGACTAGCATGTCTTTTGATACACCTGGGTTAGGCTCACTTGCTCCAAACTCTCACTCCACTCGTCTGAGGGCCCAGCCAAACAACTCCATCTAACACAAGCACTCCTTTCTCACCAATGCCTCCCGTGGGTTTTGCACCATCTTGACAAGGCCATGTCATTCGAAAGATGGACACACCACCAGCCTCTGTAAGTCCAGCAAGGCACACGCACGAGTACTGGTGCTAGCCAGGCACAGTACTCTAGCCAGACACCATGCCAGGGCATTATTCTTAAACCTAATTCCCAGTCCATCTCACTTTAGTATTTTTAAAGCAATTTTAAAAGCAGTTTCCTTCCCCTGTGAGCACTGGCATTGTTTTGCCAGAAGAAAGCACATGCTAAACTCTGGCAAAGTGTAAACCTTAGCTTACACCTAATTTCAAAGGTCACAGAAGTCCTTTAAAAGACTTCATCAGCTTCACCGAGCCATGGATCAGGCCCAAAGTGGAAACAGGTGAAGAACTGGTGCAACCTTCTCAAAGGATGAGCACACCGAGGCTGCTTTTGCCAGCACACCACAGGCTGCAGCCTTCTAATAGCTAAAAGGAGAAAAGCCCAAGCTATTTACTAGTACCTGTCTGTCAAAATTTGCTATAGAGCCTTTGGCCTTTTGTAATTTTGTTTTCACTGCTTTAAGAGAGTGACATAGATGAAAAGTACTTGCAGTGACTGATGTTGCAGTTAATTTCAGTAGCCAGATGAGTATTAGACACTGAAATACCCTTCTTTTCCAGACAGGCAAAGTCTGAAGCTTGCCTCTAGGATGGGATAGATAAATCTAGGAAAACAAAATAGCAGTGGTTTGCTGGTTCACTGTTGTTTCACAAATTCAATTAATATACAAATTCACATAACTCTTTTCATTTATATATAGCCCAGTGGCTATGGGAGTTGCTTTTTTACTGAATTTACTTATTTTACATGAATTTTATATATAGGCAGAAAATTTTAATGACTAAACACATCAAGACAATGACACATCAAGACTGAAGAGAAAATGTGTGGCAGAGAATTCAGGCTACTGTGTACAGATGCAATCAATTATTATCTCTGTTTGACATCAACTGATAGAGAAAAAAAGAAGAGCTTCTACTGTATGAAGCCTAACCTCTTCCACAGCAAATGTAAGTCCCTTTAAAAAAAAGACTTGCATCTTTTGTCTCTCAAAAAAAAAAAAAAAAATCACCAAACTTTTCCTCTAAGGTACTCTGGATTTAATTTTCTGTTGGGGTGGGAGGGGAGGAGAATTTGTATTATATGCATTATATGCAATATTTGAACAACGGTTTTTGTTGCTTTTGTTGCGCAAGGTCAGTCAATGTGAATAAGAAGTCCACTCAACTGTAGTGAGTCATATCAAAAGACGCAAAATAACAGCCACATTAAAAAATGTTAAAAACACAGCTTCTGTTACCTGGGCTGCCCCTGCGGGCTCGCCATCACAGAGCTGAACCAGCACCCCGTCGAGAGTGAGGAGAGTGACTGGTGCAAAAGCTACTCAGAAAAGACCCACTGCCTGTGGGGTCCCCACCCGCCGTGGGGCCGAGCTGGCTGGGGCAGCTTGGGGGGCAGCGCAGGAGGCAGCTCACTGCCCATGGGGACAAAAGCAGGCAGAGGAGTCTTAGCTCTTGGCTGCTATGGCAGCAGCGTGCAAGGGGAGCTGGAGCCAAGGAGCAAGCGCTGCAGCCCTGGGAAGCCCAGCACTGAGCAGGCACCATGGCCTCATGGTCCTGCTGCATCTCAGCCACTTTTTTGCTTTACCTTCAGTTAGGTAAAGAGGTCACCTCCTTGTTTGTTTGTTTCCTCTGGTTCTTTTTTAATAATGTAACAGCTGTCATGATCTACTCAATTACCAAAACTCGGGAGCAGATCCGACGCTTGCGTGTCAGTAATTCATTCTGCTCTTGCACTCACAGCTTATTGGTGATGGAGGAAAAAAAAAAAATCTCAGTTAGTAGAAACTGGTAAGAAATGTCCTGAACATACTTTGCATTTTGACCAAATTTTAAAGCAAAACCATAGAACTTTAAATACGCCTGGTTTGCTGGCGCATTGAAGCATGGGCAGCAGCTCATGCTGCTGAGTGAGGCTCAGGTCTGGGCAGACAGTGAGAAGGCATTTGAGCAGGACACTGGGGACAGCTTGAGCAGGGAGGTACTGCCATGGATTACCGCACAGCCTCCACCAACGAGGGCTCCATGCCAGCACGCAGGCATCAGTAACGGCTTTTAAGTTAGTAAGAAGGGAATTTAAAATTGGAAGCCAGAGACCAGGAGAATTGAAGCTGCAGTTGTTAACACAGGGGAAAGTACAAGTTGCCCTTCCCACAGCTAAGGTCTGTGGTTTGGACTTTTTTGGCTTGTCTTTTTTATTTCAATAATTAGGGGTTTGGGCAATAACATTTTTGATGTAACTATCTGTGGAATGTGTTTTGACCAAGTAAAAAGAAAAATGTTGTTAATATATATAATTGAAAAATACAGCTGGAGACAAGTTGTTTTAACTTATAGAATCACAAAATGGTTTGGGTTGGAAAGTTCCAACCCCCCTGCCATGGGCAGGGACACCCTCTGCCAGAGCAGGTTGCTCAAAGCCTCATCCAGCCTGGCCTTGACTTCCTAAAATTTGATGTGTATGTGTAGGTTAAGATAATGATTTGGTCTAACAACACTGCAATGTAAATGCAAATTATGTACTCAATAAACTGTGAAATACCAAATCTATCAGGGTAGCTGTGTAAACCATACAGAGTTAATTAATGACTGTGCAAAGCAGCAAAATTCAGGTTAAACAGGTGTTAAAAGGCAGGAGGATTTTGGAGCTGCTTCCTAAATTGACCAATGGTGGCTGTCATTCATCTTGTTGCTGCCACAGGTTAAGTGTGATGTTTATCTGCTGTATTAACTTTGATTTAAAAACTAAAAACAGTTTTATAAACCAGAACTTCAGTCACAGCTAAGCCTGACCTGCTGAAATAAGGGATGTAAAAAGTGGGAAATTAACTATATAATCTTTTACGGTGTTTCCAATACCATGTCGAGAAATCATGAATTATCCCCAGAAAGACTGGGACTCTTACTTACAGGGATTTACTCTGCGCCTTGCTGATGGCACTTGCTGCCGCTCACAAGGCCATCTGTCAAGGCACTGATGGAGTCCCACAGTACAGGCAACAATATTTTCATGAGATCTCAGCTGAGATGTATGTGTTTGGGAAGCAAAACAGCAGGTCTGTGTCTTCCCACAAGAACTCCTGCTCCTTCCTCCAAGACCTTCATCCACCTCACGCAGGGCTGGAGGGCTGGAAGGGCCGAAGGGGGATGTGGCTGCCCCAGCCTGCTGTTTGAAATAAATCACCTCTTAGAACTAAGAGCATCTAAAACTGTTTAATGACATCTTAGCTTTATTTTTTTTCAGAGTGTGGGTTCCAATATAGTTTCTTTACGTGGTTTTGGCTAAAAAGCAATATAAGAGGAATTTTTTTACAGCAGGAACACTTTGGGGCAATTTCATCTTAGACAAAGCCACTGGAAACATGGGGTAGTTGAGACACTATTAACTACGGTGTACCAGGTGCTCCTCACTCTTCTGTGCTATCTGGGTAGATATAGTGGCTGATGCCTAAAAGCAAGCAATCCTACCCGCAAATTATTTCAGAGGGGAGAAGGAGCTAAAAAGGGAGAAGTACTCCATGAAGATGTGGTGGAGAGAAGGAAAGATAAGTGGAGTGACCAATGAGCTGGCCTGTAACAGGGACAGCTGGCACTTGTCATTTCACTGTGCTTGGGAGGCAGTTCTGCTGAAAAAGATGGAATGCTGTAAAGCAGAGAAGGGTTTGTAACTGTAGGTGTCCGGGGTGAGTAATTGCTTTAATATAAATTAATAGTAGCCAGCCCTGGGATGCAAGAGTTACACTCTAAAAACAGGAAAACATCAAACAGTGGTTTTTGCTTACAGCTTTTGGAGTCAACTGTAGAGTGAAAAAGCTGTTCAGAGAGTGTCCTCTATGCAAAGGGACTTCATAGGTCCGGTGCAATGTATCAGTTTCATGGCAAAGTAAAATAACACAAACAACCAGCAGAGCTGGCTGTAGTAGTTGGCAGAGCAAGGCACACCGTGGGGCATAATTAACTGCTGTGGTTGTCTCCTTGTTAGGTTCTCATTTTTCTCCCTTTCACTAAAATATTTTAAGGCAATAGGTGTACCAGGGCAAAGAGAGAAATTTAGCTTACTGAATGCAAAAAAGTTTTCAGCTTAATTTTTTTCCCATTCCTCTGAAAGGTGCTGAAGACAGCATCCTCCTTAGATGTGCCCACCACCCGTTACTGCCGGTCAAGTCCCTGCAGACTTAGCTGGTCATTGCACCTGGGTCAATAGGCAAGGGAAGAAATGCTGCCACCAGGAACTGAAGTTGACTGAGGCTTGATGAAGTCAAACTGGTTTGATGTAATGAGAGAGACTTGCTCCTGAGACCATTTAAAGTGCCCTCTGGACAGAAACCTCCCCTAATCAGAGAACGGGATGAAAGGCACCATGCCTACCGGAGAAGCAGAGGTACACTGAATCTCTCAGGTCTTTGCACAACACCGTACAGCTGCCTGCTAAGCTGGACATGCAGTTTCCTGTGTGTTTGCAGTGCCTTTGCTCAGGACAGGAGGCACCGGACAGTCTCGCTGCCCTGGAGAAGGGACTGCTGAGAGCTTTGCAGCAGCTTGTCCTCTGGCGCAATCCCAGCGAGTGGCCGTGTCTGGGTGGTGGCAGGGTAGAAACATGGCTTCTCCCGTGCATGGGTGGCACTGGCAGACATGCAAGAGCTAAGGGAGAGCAAGGGAAGCTACATTCTGCAGGGGAACCGAGACTTCACGGAGCTCCGACACTGGGATGGAGATAGGCCAAGGTCAGCAAGGCTGTCAAGCAATAATTATATTAATGGAAAACATGCATTAGTATTAATAGTAGGTTTTAAGCTTTGTAACAATCACAGAATGTATTAAGCTTCAGGCCTTGTCTGGATTTGTCTGGTCTTGAACCCCTTTTAGCGATATTTGCAAAAATCATCCTAGAAACTTCTGCAACAGCAACTCTGTTATCCATCTCCCTTTAGCCGTCTTAGTATTTATATGGCTTAGCTGAGGTTTTGCTTAGCCTTGCATAATCGTCTGGTGTCAGCACAAGCAAAAATGCTCATTCAAATACAGGAGGGATAAAGTATAACCAATCAAACAGTTGTAGATTGGGGCATGAACAGCATGTGATAAGTGAGGAAAGGAGCACATGAGCTGCATCCAAGGCCAGTCTGATAAGCATTGCAGAACATGGATTTGTCCACGAGCCAGTCAGCCTGAGGGGAATTAACGGGGGGCTGGATGCTCACCTGGTTGACAGCAGATATGTAAGGGAGATATTAGTTTTTCCCCTGGAGGGATATCAGAAGAGGATGCTCTGGACAGAAGCAGTTCCTGTCTGAAGTTTCTCAGGCCTGGCAAGCTAAAGGAAGGAAAATTAGCTTAGCTTTGAGTGTGAATCTGTTCTTCACATGTCTAAGAATTTGCTAAAATTACATCAAAAATCAGGAGGTATTGTCAAGTGGCTGTTGTGCAGCACATGCAGTACCCAAGACCCATAAAACAGCATAGCATCTGTGCCCAGCCCAGAAAGAAAATTCACCAGACGGTGACTTGCTTCTCCCTGGCACACCTATGGCTGCGAGTTTATAGGTAAGCACCTCAAAGATTATGTTAATAAGGTATTGCTGCAGTCAGTTCTCAGCTGTCAAAGTCACAGAGCTGCTCAACTTTGGTTTTTGCATACTTTGCTGGAAATGAAAAATATCTTTGGCACACCTGTCAATGCAGGGTCAAACTTTCAAAAGCTTTCTGGAGAGGAAGATGCCACACGACATTTCTTCATGCTGGAGTATGATTGGAAAGGACTCGGCAGTCTGTAAAGCAAAAGGCCCGATGAAGGCTAGGTCAAGCTGAGGGGATCTCCACGAGACAATGAAAGTATCGTACTTCATCAGGTGGAGATTTTGCTGTATTGAGCCTTTTTTTCTTGACCTCAGTTTTAGAAAAAGCAGATTGAGAGGACCCTTTGCCTATGACTTGCTGAAGCTGACTCTGGTTAGGACAGATGCTTTAAAATATAGACAGGATTCAGTATAGACAGATGAGATCAAATACTGTTTTTCGTCTTTGTGCTCTTTATCCTGCTGTTATTGTACCCTGAAACAATGATGAATGTTATTTTCATGTGTTTGATAATTAATTTGCATTATTTACTTATTTAATTTCCTTAATGTTGATAGAGTTAACTAGTACAATATGGATTATATTGATTTTTCTGGAAACAAAATATTTGTCTGCAATTTCTATTAATTCACTGAAGACATTTATGCCTTACAGTGATAATCAAATAATGTATAACTGACTTTCTTTTGCTTTCAGGAAGTATCAAGGATGAAATGTGATCAATTCATGAAGTTCAATAGACACTGGAGCTCTGTTCTTTCAAAAACTGTCTTAATTGTCTTCATATAAGTAAAAATGAGACTGTAAAACTGGATTTATATCAGAGGGTGCCTAGAGCTCTTTGTCCTGGGTAAAACTTGGTTCCAGAATTCAATTGTTCATCCAGTCGATCAAAGTCAATAAACATTTTGTGTTGCAGGGAGCATCTCTTGTTTTAGACTCCTCAGATGTGATGAAGGCTGGAGGAATAAGTTCTGAATTAGGACAAACATCCATTTTCATTGAGCTTTTGGGCTAGATGTATGCTTTTTGAAAAGCACATGTACAGGGACTTGTTAAAAAGAGTTTTTATAAATTTCAGTAAGTCAATATTGCTTTTCAGTCCTCAGGGGAAACCAGAGTTGTTAGAGGAATCTTCCTTGCCTGGATCTGCATTGCAAACTGTGAAGAATCCTTACGGCAATATCTCCCCTGTAGCTTCCCGGGACCCACTATCCTTTCATAGCAGTGTAGTCAATTGTGTTTGCTGATTATAAGATGTTAGCACAGAAAGTCTTATTTTGTCAATATATTTTCCAGATGGATTCCTACAAAGTGTCTGTGAGGGCAGGTTGTTTTACTGTGTTGACTAGAGTTTGAATGTGCATTTTGTCCAACAAAATAAGAAAGAAAAGGCTGCAGCACTTGTCAAAATTACAGTTCAGTTTCTGCATATCATCCCTCCCATTTTTTTCTCAATATCCTACATAAGAATACCTTCTTTTCCATGAGGAAATTACCTTTCTACTTACCTGTTCTAAAGGGTTAAGCAGCTTTTTCATCATGCTTAGGAACATAACCGTAACCTTGAGTTTTCCATAAAAGCCGTTCTCTCCTTCAAAGGCAAGCTGACTAAATTCATCCAACGTTGCCACTCTCATTTGCATATTAAAGAATTGTTTCTTCTTGCAGAAAAATACTGTGAGCAAAATCCATGGCTTTTGATGCCAACTGTAAACTAGATTAATGTTAGAGAAAATAATTACAGAGACCAAAATAATATGTAACTTAATGGAGAACTAACAAGACAGTAGCTAGTCAGAGGGTTAACTTCTTGAAGAGAGAGTTCTGTTTCAAAGGCTTTTGTCTTCCAACAGATGCCTGTAAAACAAAATAGTCATGAGAATGCCCAATACTTAAATACCATGCTGTATCTGTAGAGTTGAGCTGGGAGGGCACGGATTACCCACACAGAAAACCCCATCACAAAAAACAAGCATCGCAAAGCCAGTATTTGGTGGCGGTATGCAGAACAAGTCAAGGATTGGGTAAGTGTGTGCTGTGGACTCTTCAAATGAAAAGATGAGCTTTTAGACCCAGCTTTCAGCTCCTTTTGCCTACCAGTAAAACTTTTAAAGTGGACAATATGATGTCTATCTTATAAACAATTTAAGATGCAGCCTAACTGATTGTCGTAATCAGATTGATGGGGTCATAAACTTCAGCATTAAAGGTGCTGGGACAAAACTCTTTGACTGCTTTAAAGGGTAGGTGGGAGAACCAAATCTACTGTCTGCCTGTACATGTGCTTTGCGTACATACAGGCTGCACTTTTCCCATGAAAAGATGAGGAAACTGAACATGTCTATAATACATGTTAATTGCCTGTGTTTGAAGAGCCAAATACATTTCCCCTGTATTTTGTATTCCCAAAGGGTACAGTACCTTTTCATAATGACAGACATTTTAGAGAAGAAGCAAAAATAATGAAAATTATTTTGTCATGCAGTTTTCCTTGGTTGGAATTAGCAACATTTGCAGGTTTCTTTCCCATATCTGTAGCCAACTATCTCCTACAAATTTACTTGCTGATAAATCCTATCTGAATGTCAGGTCTATGGCCTCTCCCACAATTGTCTCTTCCACTGTTGTTTTAGGATTATCCTACTAATACAGTCCTGAAGTGCATATATGTCACCACCCAAACAAAGTTCAGCCTTTTTTTTTTTCCTTTTTATCCTCCCACTTGTCTTTGACTGGAACAACCTGAACTAAAATCTCCTATTCCTTCATTTTTTTTTCCTTTCACAGTGCAGCCAACCATTTGATAAACTAAAGAGCATCATTTCCAGAAACTGAAGCATACTAATTTCCCACGCTGAGACTATCTTTAAAGAATAGAGTCAATCTGAGCTGTACTTACACCACAGAGCTAAGGTGCAATGAAAAAGCGATGAGAAAGAGGCATTAGAACTGCTTCTTCTGAAGTTTCATCCTTTGCTTTCATTTGTGGAGGATGCCTTTCACCACCTCTGAAGGCTTTGGTCTTACCAGCAAGGTAGTTCATGCCTCTGTAAGAAAGTGTTACCATCGTTAACATTTAGCTAATATGCCATCACAAGCTTTTGCATCTCATTAAGTAATAGCAGGTTCTGTGGTAGCTCTCTTCATATTTTCTCACTTTCCAGCACCTTCTTTGGCAGAGGTGGCACATGCAAAGTTCCCCAGACCAACTTGCTTGTTCTCATTACATGCACACGTACCTTTTCCATTTCTACAAAGACCATTCCTGTAGCTGTCTCTGTTCTCTAAATTTCCAAGAAAATACATACAGCAGGCTTTCCACTGTTTCCTACCATGAAACTGTCTAACACAACTAAATTTCAGTTTCTCTACAGTTGCTTCCAGTAATCTATGCCAAGGCTTCATATTCTGCAGCACCATTTCACTTGGATAATTTGTGCGGAGCTTAATACTTCTCCACATTTAAATATATACTCTGCAAAGCTTTTACAACACTGGTTTACTACTTTATCTGACTTAGGAAAGCAATCAAACATGCCTTCCATAACAAGTCACTTCAGTAAATGTATTGGCACTTCATCAAAAGACTTTCCTCACTTTCATTTCCCTACCTGCTTTTATGACTTGCTCCTTCTAAATATAGCAAATCTCATCACGGTTGGATTTACATGATTTAATTCCTCTCTTGCATTCTCTTCATGTAGTACTCTTGCAAAATAATCACTCCAAGCATTGCTAATTAATTCAGCATTCATTTCCAATATACCTTATTTACCTCTAACATAAGCAAGTTTGTTCGTATCCCTTATCATTTGTTCTTTTGCCTGGATGAGCTTGCAAATGATTTTTTTCTGTGTCTTGAGTCGTCCCCTCCCTGAAGAGCTATAAAATTCACTGATACCTCCACTTTTAGCTTACACTGCTTCTTTGGCTTCTTTTTCGCTTGTCATATTTTCACTGTTCAAGTGATTGTCCCTGTCTTTTCAACTCAACAGTCTCTTTTATTTGTGTTTCATAAACAAGTCTACTTTTTTATCTAATTCAGCTCCAATATTAGTACTGGTGATTTTTTGCAGAAAACTTACCTGTAGTTCTTAGGCTGTCCCATTTACCCTAATTACGTTAAACAGATCACAGATCTCAGAGATGTTGTTAATATTGCCTGGAAAATGGGGGGGTACAGGTACACAACGGGATATGTTCTTGCCTACCCAATGGGTTTGTCTCAGTGATTTTTCTGAGGTTGTGATGGTATTCTAGACACCAATGGATTTCTTTGACCTAAATGTCTATACTCAAGAAAACACTATTACATGGATGATGCATCAAGGTAATGCAAAGCACAGAGGTAAACTCCACAATTTTATAAAATTTTATAAAATGTTCAGCCTTTAAAGGTTCAAATATAATTTTTATAGACAGATTTTTGTCTCGGTAGATCTCATTAGCAAACATGAGTTCCTTTTGAAAAAATGGTCCCTAACCAATTTTCATTAAATATATCTTCTACCAAACAGCTGATGGCTGCACAGTATGTTCGTAGTAAAGCCAGAGAAACTGGGCACCATATCCTGACTCACTGTGTTGTGTTTTTACTACCCAAAATCCTTCCACTGTGCAACCTTTGTTTTGTCTGGCTACTGTGCATACAATTCAACAAGAAAGCAGAGAAAAAAAAAAAAAAAAAAAAAAAAAAAAACAAAAAAAAAAAAAAAAAAAAAAAAAAAAAAAAAAAAAAAAAAAAAGGCTTTCCAAAGAAGAGGAAAGATTAATCATCTTTGCAATGTCTCAGTGTTGCAATGGAAAATAATTTCAGTCAGGCAGCGGATAGCACGTGTGCAACAGCCACTTGCAGCCAAGAAGAGAGAAATGGGATAACCTCTAACCAGAACATCTAAAGCTCTGTCATTTCACTTGAGTGTTAACTTAATTCTTTGACAAGGTTACCTTAATTGGTTGGCAGATGATAGAAAGAAACCTGACAGGGAAGCGTAACCTGACATGTCTTGAATCACTGCTGTCCCTCAGCCTTTTCATTTTGAGGTGAAATTCAGGCTCAAATATGCATTGCCATGAGGCTAAATGTTGGCATGGAAGTTCTTGCACCTGATGTTAGTTTTAACTTTTAGGAAAATTTGGAGGCATACTTAGAATATTTTAACAACAACAACACAAACCACAGCTGAAATGTGTTAGAGCTTAATTTTTAAAGGACCAAAGTCAAGGTTGCCTTTTCCCATTTTAGTCAGCAAGTAAGAACTGTCTAAGCCTTCCCAGTTCAAGAACACTTATTTCTCTCCAAAAGGGTGTGGGGGCCTGGCAAAACATGAAGATGAATCAACTTTGAGGGTCAGTGAGGAAAAAATTGAATGAGATACATTTAAGGGGAAAAAAAAGGGAAAAAACTCTGTAAATATGTTTTTATTTTTATTTGAACAATTATACAGTGATTAATTGCACAATTTGCTGTATAATTAGGACAGCAAGCTTGCTCATTTTCAGCCTGCCTTCTCATGGTTAGAACTATTCCTCAGAAATGGGAATTATGGATACTGTGCTGGGGACTGCCACTGATGATTTGAGCTTGATCCTGCAGATACTTCTGCGTGTGAGTATCACTGCCTACATGAAGAGACCCACAGCTCAGCAGACCATTTGTAGGAGTTAAGCTGCACAGTGCTGTGAACTATTTTCATGATCAGAGTCCTAACTTCTGACTCTGTTTATGAGATGCAAAATATGCCTCTGTAACCTGAAAGTGAACACAGCCCACAGTTTCCTTTCCTCCATCACTTCCAGCCAAAGCAGTGGAATTTCTGCTTTAAACTATTTTTTTTCCCCTTAAGTTGATCTGATTGTGTTCACTCCCTGAAGCCCAAATGGACATAATATTTAAAACCTCAAAAACTTCTTTATGACATTCCTGTTTCATAATGTTGCTCTGACTGGTAGCGAGTGAGTGCAAGAGATGAGATGATGATGAAAATCTGATGCGGAACAATTCATGGCACTACAGCTCAGATAGGTGCATATTGACTTGGTGGGATTTTCCTGTGTTGCTTTTGTGTTACCTCAGTTGTAATATTAGACACTGCTCAGTAAAGCAGCTTGTAATTTCTCCATTGAGACTTTATAGCTTTCAGGCTCACCAACAGTCCTTTGTCCAACATATGAACTAAATTATACTGACAACAGGTAACATTCTCTTGGTGCAAGCTGTTGTCTGAAATTTTGAACTTCTCACATATTAGACCACAGGATGGCAACTTTTTATGTTGAACTTAATAAAATATTTTGCTTCAAATTATTCACTATTTATGAGACTTGTCCAGTTTGGCCCAAGGACAGGAAACAATTTTTTCCCAACGGCAAACCTGATAACCCTGGCAACCACCCGAATCAAAGCCATAAGGAACTTGCAGAAAGGAAACTCTGTGAGTACATCATTAACCACCACAGGGTAAATTCGCCATGGTTCCCAAGAAAAACTTAAAGAGATCCATCACAAGGAAGAGAATATGATTAATGGGTGTGGAGGGTGGAGAAGAATTTAAAACTACAAAGCAGCTGCAGTACAGGGTGTTGGGCTGCCATGAATGCTGCATTTCCAGGGAAAAAACAAACAAACAAAAAACAAACCCAAAAAACCCAAAAAAACTGTTCAAAGTAGATAGCTGTCAGAGTCCTATGATTTTGGAGAAGGAGATGGGGATGCTCCTTTCAGAAAGAACATGAAATGGAAAATAAAGAAGAGAACTTGTGTCCTGGCAAGATAATGTGATTGGGGGAGGTTCAGACAGGAAATTGCTTGTTTTCAAAACAAAAAACCCACATGGAAATACTAGCAGTGAAATTAGAGAAGACTCTTAAGCAGAATGTATTAGCTAGTTAATTTGGGGCTTTATTTTGAAAATCTGGAATATGTGTGCATATTTGCTTCTACATGCATGTGCACACAGATACACATGCTTATACACGTACATATATCTATTATCATATATTTATGCATGTATATAAGTAGATACACACACACAGACATTCAGTTCCAGGCATAGCAGATGCCTGATTGTCAGTTCCAGGCCCACTGCATGCTTTGGGTACTAGTTGCTACCTGCTTTAAGAATAAAGTGGGATATTGAGCAGGAGATTAAGCAATATGCTCCATTAATCTAAGTAAAAGGTAAATCATGCTAAACAGTTAGTCAAGCCATGCTGCTTGTCCCTTTTTATCTGCAGAGTATAGCAATGAATATGACCATAAGGCTTAATGATTTTTCCTTATATCAAGTGGCCAACAAAGTGAACCAAAGACATATAAAACAGTAATTGTAATGAATTTGGTTTGCATCCAAAATACTATATTTTAGAAATACTATATCACACACAGAACGATTATGAAAATAGAAGCTCGTCATTCTAGTTGCATGATAAATTTTCCATTCTGCCAAGCAGTAAATATAACCTAAGGTGAAGAAGTTTTACTGTTCCTTTATTTTTATTCTGTTCCCAGGTTTTATTCGACTCAAACAATCACGGAAACTGTAAACTGAAAAATACCTCTAGAGTGAATCACTGCGGAGAAGTTCACAATATACTGCCTGAAAATTTTATCAAATAAATGGTTGAACCTCACTATCCCGTCACAATAACTGTGAATCACTTCTACTATCTTTTTATCAACACTTTTTTCAGATGATAGAAAATGTTCTTGAAAAGGCTACCATGAGACTGAGTATCTCTGTGTCATTATCAATTCAAAGTCAGAAGAAAAGCCTCACAATGACTTTATGACTTCTTTGTGTCTTGGGAGACATTAAAAAAAATTGTGAAGGCAACAGAAAAAGTATAGCACACAAATCTACTTTTAGTAAGTTCCTCCTTTGTCTTAAAATATAAAAATCGTACATGTCACTATAGTAAGAAGATAGGAGGCAATGGAAACTGAAAAGTTCTTGTTCCTGAAATCTATTTCCATTTGAAAATCCATTTGCATTTTCATTTTTTTATATCAGGAAATTTAATAATTAAATAAAAATAATCAGCATTAAACATAATCAACACACAATCCACATTATCTTGAAGTCCCCTTGCTAACCAGCGAGTTGCTTTTAAGGGCATTAGTTGAAAGCTTGCATCTTGCATGAGTGTGTACACTGAACACAGCCATGCCTATAGGCAACACAAAATGGTTTATCAAATCTTGAATTACGTATATTATAGGCTATTCAGTCTATGAATAAACTATTAAATCATTAGTTCAAACTTCAGCAGCTACGCAAAGCTCTGACTGGATCCTGTGCTGTAGCACTGAAGTGGCACGTTGAGTATAATAGTTTCATGAAGTATTATGAAAAGACAAACATCAAATGCATTAACACAAATACTTTTGAGAGTGTCTGGATGAGAAAGCTTCTCAGTACTGCAATGTCTTGGTAGACTTCAAACCAAAGATGTATTTAAATATTACACTTATTCAATGAATTATTTGCTTATATGATTGTTGACAAATCAGTAGAGAGAAACATCACTGCAAATTTGAATCAATATTCGTATGGCACAAATAAACAATGAATACTCATCATGGCAAGCTGATAAAAATTATGCTAAAATTATGTTGAAATTGGTTTTGGAACAAATTAAAAATTCATAGCCTGTTGGCAAATAATTTGCTGAAAGCGAAAGAGCTACAACTGTCATAAAATCATTTGCATATTTCACTTGTTGCACTGAGTTATTTTATGTAGCTGTAAGGACTCTAAGACTTTCAAATCTGAAATAAATTCCTATGTGAAATAAACAGGTTTTAGAAGACACACTGATAAATTGTCCTTGGCTCCCAACATTAACCCTCTTATCAAGACAGATGAACAAGCCTGGTCTACAGACTCTCTTATTTCAACACCATTACATATCCTTGGATATCATTACTGGAAATTAAAACATATTAATTTTGAACTTCTGTTCCAATACTGAAACCGATCTGATCCTTCATTGTCTTTCTTTTCACATCATCTGATGTTTAAGGTGGATGTTTGGCAGTCAGCCATCCCTACCCTGGCCTGACTTTTTCATGCCACTTGGTTCATAAATTAGTTCGGTCACTGGAGCCCATTAACACCTGGTGGACCTCTCAGCCAGACTCTAACTTGTTTGGCTTTTCCATCAGCTGGCTTTTATTGCAAACATATCTGCCTTTTCTTTTGTTCTTCCTGTGCCCCTTCCAGCACCAGTTTACTACCTACTCTATCAAAGCATTTTACCTTAAACTGTCTATGCAGACTGCTGCATTGGCAGATGCCCAATTGGCCTGGAAAGGCTTTATCTTTCTGAGACTGCACTTTTCATAGAAGGAAGCTGAAGACATTGTTTCTGAAGACCTTTTATTAATAACATGGAATTTCTTTGGTTTTGAAATTTATAATTTACTTTACCTTGTCTGAATCACTACTGAATTGAATAGAGAAGGCAGATCCCTTTAAAAAAAAAAAGACTAAACTAAATGCAAATTTGAACCCACAAAAAGTGGTAACAATATGTAAATATATGAGTTTAGCCACAGATGTGGCCTCATAACTAAATCGATGACAGTGTGTGCTTTATCACATAAGCTGAATGGTGCCTACTTGTCACTGTTTCTCTGGACTTCCTGCCCACAGTGTCACTGTGCTCCTTAAATAAGGGACTGAACTGTACACTTAACTAAGAAAACAAGTTGGACACAATTTTTCAAGTATCTACAGTCATTGTATTGTCAAAATCTCTTTTTTTCAAGCCAATAATCTTGCAAATACTCACTTTTTGAATTTTGATGCTTGGAATTCTAATTCTAATTCTACTTTTTAACTGAGAGAATGGTCAGTTAGTGGAGCAGGCTTTCTGGGGAAGTGGTCATGGTGCCAAGCCTCTCAGAGTTCAAGGAGCATCTGGACAACTCTCTTAGTCAGGTGTTCCTGTGAGGAGTTGGACTTGATCCTTATGGGTCCCTTCCAACCTGATTCTATGATTCTATGAAATAAAAGCGAAACACTAAACTCTCACTCACAAGGTTTCCACTCAGTCAGCAAAGCTCCAATTACTTACCACAGTGTTACAATGTGGAGATGAAGACATTGTGAGGCTGCTTACGGAAAGATCTCTTTAGAATAGCAGTATGGAGGGAAGGAAGGAGTTGAAAACCAGCCATGAAGCCAACACTTTGAGCTTAATTAAAACCAGAAACTTTTCTCTACAAAAAACTCAACCCCAACTATTGTGATGTTGAGAAGTAGTTGGGAATATCTCCAACTCCCAACTCCATTTAATGACAATTGAAATCTTATAGGTACTTGAAAAAACCAACACAAACACAAAGACTGCCCTGGTTAAGCTGAGACAGAGTTTCTTCATAATAGCTAGCAAGAGGCTGTGTTTTGGATTTGTGCTCAGAAGAAAGCTGATAAAAAGTGATGTTTATGTGGCTGCCAAGGTCTGTCAGCTTCTCTGGCTGTCTGCAAACAGGAGAAGCTGGGAGGGAGCACAGACCCAATTACTAGCCCAGGATTTGATCTTAGCTTCAGGATTGAGACCCAGAGTGGCCAATAATCTATTCCATAACATACACGTCATGCCCAGCATATAGGTGAGGACCCTCTGGAAGATCGGCCCCTTTTGTTTCCGGATCTCTTTTGCTCTGGGTCATCTTGCTGCAGGTGGTCGCTCTCCCAAGGCCTTCTCCCCTTCACCCTGGTCAGCTCTCAGTCTGGGACGCTCGGACTGTTATCTCTGTTCCTTGAGTGCAGTTTCGGGACTCTCCCTGCTCCGGGATCGTTAGCCGGGAACAGGCTGAGCCTTGGTCATCAGGTGGGGGGGCAGTATCACTGTGTATCACTCATTTGTATATTTGTATATAGTATTATTTTCAATATTATTGTAGTTTAGTTATTAAATTGTTCTTACGTCAACCCACCAGTCCTTTTTTTTCTTTACCCTTTTAATTCTCTCCCCTATCCTCGGAGGGGGAGATGGGGATTGGGTGAGCAGGTGTCTGTGAGTTGGCCCCCAGCCAAGGGCAAACCCATCACAAGACTCACTATTCCTCCAGAATCTTTACCCTTCTCTTTATCTCCTTCACTCCCTCCTTTCTGTCATTGCAACCCCATCAGTACCTTTGCCCTGTCTCCGTTCACAAATGTAAGAAGTGGAGTTTTGTATTTTAATGAGCCTGGGCTTTCCTGAGTTTAAAAGCTGCTTGGGGAATTCACTGCAGGAAAAGGTCCAGGCAAACCCTCCTCGCATGTGTACACCATCTGGAGTCCTGTCACATGTATTTTTGAGCATAAGGTGGTAAATGCTGAAGGGCCTTTGGTTCCATTAGAATTCAATTGACATGTCCTTGCTCTGTAAGCATCTCTGGTCAGCACTGCTTCCAAGAAACATATCTGGAGGTATCCAGCCTTTCTTTCAGGTACATTCAGCCCATCCTTTATCCCCAACCTTGTGCTCTCATTGAAAGGAAACTTTCACAGTATTGCACCCAGGTCATAAGCATCCCCAAACCTCAGTGACCTGTTCCAGCTGGCTCATGACAAAACCTTCTCCTTTTCTTTCACAAACAAATCCAACAGCAGAAGTTAAGCCAAAAAAAAAAAAAAATTGTGACATTTTAAAACTGAAGTTCTTAGATAGTTTGCATTACCTGGAGCCTGATGGCTAATCTGTGCACTAGCTTCTTATGAACTGCACGGTCTCCAGTCTGACATCAGTGGGTCCTGGGGTTCTAATTTCAAAACTGCAATTGTTGATAAGATCTCATCAGGCAAAACCAGCGACCTTTGTTCCCCTTCTTCCAGAATTTGGGATGACATTGCTTGTGACTTGCAGAATGGATTTGTGTTATGTGACTCTCTCATCTGCATGTGGGCTGAACCCCTACAATGCTTGTGCTGTCTGTATGTATATTTGCATTTCTTGGGTGATGGCAGTAACTAGGATGCCAAGAAAAATGCCTCTTTTTTTGCTGTTTGGTTTTATTGACAACCTTGCAGAATACATTCCTTAGCCTTAAGTCAGTTGCAAACTATTTTGTTTTCACTTCCTTTGGTACTCCCTGTAAATGCAGGCAATACTATTTGCATGTCTGTAAAATGGATCTGCAGTTATCTGAAAACTAGCAAAAACATCAGAATTAAAAACTGAAGGCACCCTTAGTGTCATTCATATTGGCAGCTCCTGTTTGCAGACCCAGAGCAAGGGGCTACATTAAGTCTCCCAGGTGTCCTCCAGGCTTCTGGAGAAGGTCAGCTTTCCTGGAGATTTTAAGTGCTTCTTCATCCTTCCCAGGCTGTTTCTCTAGGTGGGTTTTTTTTTGTTCGGTTCCCCCCCACCATGCCTCCCTAGTTGCACACCAGGTTCAGTTATCACTGGAGAGATTTGGCAGAGATGAGCTGCCTGAAGTGTTTCAGTTGTACGTGGGCATCACACAGAGTGACCCACCACTACCAGGGCCAGATGTGTTCAGCATTTGCTCCCCAGACGCTCGGGCCACTGCTATCACTGACACTTTTTTTTTTTTTTTTTTGCTACTGTGATATACAGTAGGACTTGCAGGAAACTATCCTGTTTCTTTACTTTGAAAACATGTTTGGTTTGGTTTGTGTCAGGGTTTTTTTTGCTTTTTCTTTTTCTTTTAGTTTTTATTCCTTTTTTTTTTTTTCCAGCAGGACATACTTTTGCAGTACTTCACAGATCAAAATGCTGCACCCCTTACAGAGAAACCCCATTTGTTTCCGTTTAAAGAAGATGCTACTGCTCCTTTTCTTTACATTTGCAACTACAGTCCATGGTAGCACAGGAGCTTGAAATGGATGATGCCTAAAAAAGTAGAACAGCCTCTCCTCGTGATATGTGATGGAGAGAAAAGATAAATAAAACAGATCCATGGAGCATGTCTTAGTTCAATCTATCTGTGGCGATATTTTTTCTTCTTCTTCCTTTATGCTGTGCTCTTTTTTTTTAAGCAAGTTAATTCATTGTTCACAAGTGAGGAAGATTAGGTCATTGAGCAACTGCTGGTTTAATTTAATTTCCCCCAATTTCTGGATAGGAATGCAAGCAAATGTTTTATTAGTGACTTCTGAGATTCAAGCTTGGCCCTTACTGCTGTCAGTCAGGTCCTAGCAGAAGAGTTGCATTTAGGTACCACAAACCAAGAATGTTGCAGATGCAGTATATCCTGTAATCCAAGGCACCTGCATTTACAAAGAGCCAGAAGGAGGTGCAGACTGTCTTGTTGCATTATCTAGGTATGAACTGACATAAAAACATGTCAGATTGCCCAGGAATTTTTGATGCTGAATACGGTAGGAGAGTAGGTTTATAACGTAAAGCATTTGAAATTTAGCAGGTTTTGTAATGCACTTTCTTTTAGCAGAATAGAAGACAGTTTCTGAAATTGCTTAGCTTTTTTCCAGCTGCTCAGATTTTGCAGAAACGGTACTAGTCTGTTGAGCTTGCAGGGGAAACAATTATATGTCTTCCAGAAACATCAGTAGCAATTAAAGTATCTCTAAATCAAAGTTCCAGCAAACATTTCTTACAGTTGTGACTTCACACAGAAGAAATATGGCAGGTGACTTTTCAGTCATTGCCTTTTGATTTAGAGATTCAGCACTAGGAATAGCTCTTGTCAGCATTACTGTGCAGTAACTTCTATAAGCCCCACATCAAGAGTTTCTCATAGTACAATAATCAGAGAGAGGAGGAAAACCAGAACAGAAAAACATGTCTAAATCTTCAATGCTTTACTAAACTAGAAACTCAAAGTTTGTTTAAAAAATTCTCTTTCATACAGTGGATAGAAGTGCCATCTAAGAACTTGCCTTATTTTGTTAAATACGAGTGTAGATGGCAATCTAGAATGAGAGAGAAAATAACAATAGTTCCCTGTAACTTCTGTTAATTTGTCTGTCGAAAGGCTGGTTTTTCTATCAGGGTAAAAAGTTGTAAAAATTACAGCAACAAAAGTTACAAAAACCATGCACATTGTCACAGCCTGAGGTATTCTTTTTAATTTTAATTTATTTTTGTTGCAATTATAAAATATTTTTCAGCCATTAGATTGAGGCCTTCATTTGTGCTACTGGAGATTTTACTGGTCACGGTTCGTTGTGTCTCAGCAGCATGGAGGTCAGCTCAGGCAGTACGGGTCCTCTAAGCTGCTCTGATACAAAAGCAAAAGGAAAACAACTCCATACAGTGGCAGACAATAATAAGAAACAGCAAAAGTTGGCAGATGTGACCATTGGAGAGACACAGACTCAAAAAAATGTTTACATGAAGGAAGCTTACAAATATACCTGCTTAATGAAGTCTGTCAGCTTTGTGAGCCAAGATCTGTGCATCGAAGGAACTGAACACAGCAACCTTTCCTGAGTTCGTAATTGCCACAGTTAAGGAAGCAGGAGTAAATGCATTTGCATTTATGGAAGTTAGCTTCCACCACCTGCCCTTTAAAGTCTGTGCCCTTGTAGAAAGTGACAGCAATGCACTGTGAATTAATTTCCTTCTTCAACATGGGCAAGAGAATAATGGTGCCAGAAAGCAAACAAACCAACCCCAAGTCATACCGTGATTAACAAATTATACACAAAAAGAATCCCTTCCTGTCTTCAGGGATCAGCTGACAAATATTCCTCTTGATGTTTCTGTAACTGGTGGATGGGCTCATGTCCAGGCTGGATGACCTACCTAACTCCATGTCACTCACCATGATTCCCATGAATTTGGAATATGCAAAACAATTTCTATTTTTTGTTTACATTTCGCTGATTACAAAATAAATAAAGTGTCCCTTTGCTTACATTTTATAGACTGGTAGCAATGAGGTCTCCCAATTACCCTTTACTGTATTATGTATTAAGAATGTATGAAATGCCCGATGGGTTTGGAATAACAGTCTACCTCTTAGAGGTGGCACATGAGTGCCACTATCTGCAGCCTACCCTACCCATATACCTCCAGCATTCACAAGCGTGTGTAAGAGATGTTAGAGGGTACGCAGCCCTGTTTGTTCCCTTTAAAACATGTGCGTGGACCTGCAGACCCTGAATTTGAATACTCCCCTTTCTCCTTTGGACCTGCTGGCAGTGTCTTCGTTCTCTTTAAGAGAAAGACTGCCTGCCCTATCACAGGGACAAAAGGTGTTTTCATTGATAATTTAGATGATTTTCGGATTTTTTTTATCAGTTTTCTGGGGAAAAAGCAAAGCGTGATCTGTATTTGAGTCAAGTATAGGCCTCCTAGCCATGGACCAAACAGATGCACAAGCCAGCACCCTTGGCAGCTACATGAACACATGTAACTACATCTTCTGTTCACTTCCAAGGAAGTTGTTTGTCTAGACTTTCATCCAGTGCCATGCAAAAGGAAGGCAAACGACACTGCTGTGTCTCAGTGCTCTGCTTCACATTTATCATGTTGTCATTCTTAGAGAATAAACCAAGGCGTTGCATATGATGTTTGTTGACAGTGCAACAGCCCCTGCACCATTAGATGCTTTCTAATAGCTTGTCTGGGCTAGCTACTGGGCTGTGCACCTTCCATCATCTGTCTGGCAACTGACTGGCTTCAAGGGAAGGCTTGTAATTTGTAAGACCTCAGACTACCACTCCACGTTTTCCTGTCAACTGGAGTAGCTGGATAACTCCAGTAGGCAGGCTCATTTGGATGCCAGCTATGGGGAAGGCAGTTGCAGGCACTGGTGCAAGCATTTCAGAAGGCAGAGCCCAGCCCCAGCTGTGACGGATGCCTCAGAGCACAAAATGTGTTGCTGTCTCTTGAGACACTTCTCTGCTGTAGAGTTGGACATATGGAGCAACAGACTGGTGGACAGGAAACTGGTTATGTTTGTCTGTAAGTTTACTGACATTAAGTCTAATCAGTCTTCCTGAATGTTGATTAACATATTTGCAGTTGAAAGGCTACAGTTTCAGGTCTACTTTCAAGTGACTTGTCATTATTTTGTGATCTCTGGACAGATTGCTACATGGGAATGTTTTTGCAGGCTGCTAGTAAGCTAATGTCATTACTTCTAAGCATTCTGCCTTGGTGATGTTTAGCATATTTTCTCTTTAAAGTGCTCTGTGGTTGTAGGCCTACTTGTTAGAAATATGTCCCTTTTCTGTGCTCCTGAGAAAAACAAATAAAAAAACAAAAAATGTCTTTCGGCAGTTCAAATAACATTTAGCTCTGTAATGTTATGAAGGAGACCAAAGCCAAGTACAAGATTTGGCAATGTAGATTCCAGGACACCGAGATGGGACTAATATGGCTCTCAAGCATGTCCCCTTTTGCTTGTTAATGTTTTAGTTATGCCTACACTGTTCTTCATAGTAAAATTTAGGACCATGTATCAAGCAGTAAATATCCAGCTGTTAATAGTGTCAAATATACAGTTAAACTAAATAAGTAACATTAGAGTCTTTCTAAATAACCTCAGTTTTCCAACAAAATACCTATCTTTTACCACTAATGCAGAGTAGAAATGAACAGAGCACAGGCAGTTATTAATAAAGGAACCAGTCCCATCTCTCAGGATTCCTTTTATATGTTTGGTTTTTTTTTCATCTGGGATATTGTCTTCCATATCTGGTTGTAGCATGATCATCTTGTTTGGAAATTTAAATTAAAACCTATAAGCATACACTGTTCTACAGCTACAATGACCAAGCAAATAACTAATGGCTAGTGAGAAAGGGAAATTAAGACATCATCTAAAAAATGCTGTAATGTAGAATCTCATGTACATTACTGCTGTAAATCTAAAGGCTATTCCCCTTATGCCCAGGTGGCAGAGTCCTGTGCATTTGCAAAGGAGGACCTTTCTCTGTCTCCCACTGCTGCCGTGAAGTGGCTTTTACATGCAGCAGCAGCAGGCGTGAAGCTGCATGTGTTTATACATTCACAACTCTAGTATCAAGCTGGGCTAGTGAACACCAAATGATACATGGACCTTTTCAGATTAGGGTGATATACTAGGAGCTGTGTACAAATAGTACATGCAAAGTGTAGATCAAAAGGAAAAGATACATAGAAATGTTTTTATGTATTTATATGTTTATGTAATTTGGTGCATGTTTGCTGTCATGCAAGACGGACAAGGATACACTGTGCATATGTGCTATAGTAGACAGAATACAAATGGCTTAGTAGCTCTATAAAACCAACTTATTACAGTGATTTTCTTTCATCCCAAGTCACAAGTACTGACCCTTTAAAGATCACGGGTCTGGGCTCTCACTGAAAAATTAAAAGCTGCTATTCAATATAGTACACTGGAAAACAGAGAGCAGTGTAGGGTCACTGTTTTTCCCAACATGACTGGATATTTGAAGTTGTTATGAAACATATTGGCAGATGTGGGAGAACATAACTGCAGGGTGTTTGGAAACAATCTGTCTTCAAATTAATGATCAAAGAAATGAAATTTAAAAAATACCTGAAGAGAACCCAGAGATAAGGAAATCTTTATCATCTGACTAATTCCACTCGTAGGTATGAAATAACTTACCCAGGTCCTTGATGGATCTCCTGAGAGGTGGTAAGCAGGAGGACGTCCCTCTGAACACACAGCAACTAGAACATCTGAAGATTTGATTCTCTGAATACAGCCTACAAGTAGCCGACAGAGACCTGCTTAAACTGTACAGGACAAGAAAGAAGTGCCTGGAGTCAGGAATTCTCCATTGATCCACAAAGCAGAAAAAAATGTGGACAGCATAATATCCAGCAGCAACCAGAATATCTATTTGCTTAATGATGAGCAACTACCTCTATAAGCTGCTGTTGGAATAATGTGCTTCAAATTTGCAACTGCCTGATTAGGTTATGAATAGGCCCCATGTGGCACACGATTTGGTTATCTTTATATATGCTTTTTAAAAATGAAGGATTCATGCTTGGAAAGATTATGCTCCACTTTGAGTAGCTTACCTTTTGGTAGACATTGCAGAAAAGAATTTGCAGGGTCCACAGAGACGGCATATTGCTCAGAAAAAGAAATGGATACCATTTAAAACAATGAAGGAAAGTGTAGAGAGCTGATCTGAAAATAATAGGAACTTCTTCTTCTTTTATACTACCTATACCAAATTGCAGAAGAGGTAAGAAGCAAACTGAAAATTTTGAAGAATTAAGTAACTGAGTGGTGTATGAGATGAAAAAGATTAAATGTCCTTGTAAAAATAATATACCGGTATTATTTGTAAGCCTTTGGTGTGCTAGCCTGTGTATTTTGTGTGGTGAATAGAGAAGAGAGAAGTTGAAGTATTAACACCACTTCCCAGGAATACTAGTGGTGTGGAAGGAAAATATATTTTGGTGGTATGGCTGACTCTAGAGACACAAGAGCCCAGATGATGGACATAGTCCCCTCCTCTGAAAGGGGACCATGCCATGCCTGGTCTGGCTGGAGGGAGCCTGTAGGGGAGGGTTGTCCTTTCAGACACCCTGACATCAGAGCTGTAGGACAGAGTTCCTTTCACAGCAAGGATGGTTTTCAGACAACCTTTCTGGAGTATTTGAGAGTATTCAGGTTCACATACCCAAGAGCCGGGTGGGAAGCATATCTGGAGTTTCGTCCTTTTTTGTTGAACATCAGGGTCTTCTGCTGAGGGTCCTGGGGAAGACTTTGTGGAAAACAAATAGCTAAATACAGCCTCTTAGGCTACCCTTGGTTCGCAGAAGTGACTGCTCTCTTCAGCAGTGTACAAACCAGGTACATTTAAAACAGACATTTGAACTCGAGAAACAAACTATACATTTTTATGTGTCCTGCTCTTTTAGTGTTCCTCAAGTAAGCTTCACACATTGCTGAGAAGAGCAGTCGCTTCTGGGAACCTAGGCTGCTTCTTTGTATGTAAAGCCCGGCTTTCAGACCTTGTTTTTAATCACAAAGCACTCAATCCTTTCTTGGAGGCTGTGGCAATAAAATCCTTCTGCATCTCCATTCTCAGTGTCATTGCAAGATGAGGCAATTGAATAAACTGGGGAAGTTTTATGGGATAATTTTCAGGCATGTTTGACTGCGTTTCATTATGAAGTACATAGGAGTATTTAAAGAAAATTTTCCCTCTTAGTTATTTTTCCTTCTCCAGCCAAAGGCATTGATTGCTGCAGACAACCAGCAGGTAAAGCCAATTTGCAGAAAAGGGAAAGACAGTTTGGGGTGGACTGGAGGATTTACCTCGTAAGTGTGGGGCAGCTATGTGCTTGCTGTCTTGGGAGCCTTGCCTAACTTCCAACAGGAATCCTGGCTTGAATAATCAGTTACTGTTGTCTACACACAAAAAGGATTTGAGTATCTACATGAAGTTAGCGTCAATGTACACTTCCATCCAAAGCTGCAGGTGAAAGAGCTAAGCTGGGACATCAAGTGGTCCCCTGTAATGAAATGATTGCAGCCTGGAAAGAACAGATAGGACATTCTGCAGTTGCATGCTGCAGTTCTGAAGAAAAGTGATACCACCACTTGGAGATCAGATATAAATATGAAATTAGCTTAAACAACTTTCTCCTGTGCGCTGAGGTGTTGAGAATATAGCCATTTATGACTAAACAATGCTCAAAAATATCTTAATACTAAAAATAGCCTCAAAGTAGGGAAACTTCAGGATAAAAAAGTTCTAACCTCCTGATGATACTGGTGGTTCGTTGGCTGGACTACTCATGTTGGTTTTCTTATGTTTATGTTTGCAATTTAAAAACAATAGGCAGTTTTCACAAATGCATTCACAGGAAGGGTGTTACTGTAGCTGCAAGGTCATGCAAGTCTCAAGTCAGCAAGAGCCAGAGTGCCCTGTCACCTTAGATTGCACCACGGTGTCTCTATGTGTTGATCTACATGTGCAACTGCCTAGGAACCCAATTTTCCACTATGTGGGAAATCACATCATTTTACCAAAAAACCCTCTTCTCCACTGGATAGAAAACAACAACAAAACTTGGCCTTCCTGGAGTAGAGGGGGAGGTTACGCTTATTTGATCCAAATGAAGGGAGGTCCCTGTAATGGACATGGTTTTGTGTTTTCTGTACCTGTATCTTCATATCTATATTCTGGGTTGTGACACCCTGCCTTGAAAGCTTTGTTCATGGTGCCTGTGACAGAAAGGGACAAGAAGAATTAAATAGAGAGAGGAAAAGGACAGAAGAAACTTTAGACAGCAATAGCTGTGCTAGGTTGCAATTCAGTAGCTCTGCCATTCTTTAGAAAATGGGACTGTCAGTAACACCTTGCTGTTGACACTGGGCAATGGTAAAAAGTCAAAATGAAGAGCTGGAGTGCTGTAGCAAGTAGTGCTTCTACTGCTCGCATTAACAATCAGAGCATGTAAGCTGGACTCCTTCCCTTGCCAGAGACTAGGCAATAAATGAAATTTCAAGGGTCTGATGAGCAAAAATTCCAAGGTCACTCAACCTGAGTAGGATAAATGATAATAAGCTTCTCTATAAATAGCAATTCAGTGACCTGTTGTTGCAATTCTGGGTGAGTTATCAGTGATGAATTTTCAAGTATTCCCTATTAAGAATATTATGCACTATGTTGAATTTCAGTCTGTAGAGGTTGCAGCTCTTTTTCTTCCTCAGACACAGGGGTGAGACATGTCCTACCAAACTGCAGCCATTTATGAGGCATCTAGTTTAAGCTAGTTATTTAGGCTTCCTCTGTAATAAAGAGGTATTAATCTTAGTACTGGATGAACTGACTTCTTGAAGTGCCCATTTTCTTTTCTGTTAACTATGAAGCAAGCTTACATGACCGTCCTTAAACCAAGGATTTGCCTTTGCAGGACAATAAAGCATGAATTCCATTATTATGTTCAGTGATATCCAGTGTCAGTCTATTCACTAGTCATGACCTTCCATCTCACCCTACGGGCTTAATAAAATAAAGGACAATACCTATGCTAGATATAGACATTTAAAACAAAAATATTGCTAAATTCACATGGGAAGGAAAGGACATGATGGCAAACAAGAAGGCATTCATAGAATGGTATAATCATAGAATGGTTTGGGTTGGAAGGGACTTTAAAAATCCAACCTAGTTTCTAGCTCCAACCCCCCTGCCATGGGCAGGGACACCTTCCACTAGACCAGGTTGCTCAAAGCCTCATCCAGCCTGGCCTTGAACACCTCCAGGGATGGGGCATCCACAGCTTCTCTGGGCAACCTGTTCCAGTGCCTCACCACCCTCACAGGAAAAT